>JAOTOM010001562.1:0-72912 GCA_034440615.1 Ashinkailepas kermadecensis | reverse complement strand
TTTGATAAGTGCAAAAGCATGCGTGTAGGTGGGCAAGGGGCATATCGGGCTCCCATACTTGAGGGGTGACCAAGTACTATAAGTGACTCAGCAGGAGAGGGACTTTGGTGTTATTTTGAACACAAGGTTGGGGGCATCAGAATAGACCAAAGAAGCCAGGAAGGAAGAGCCCAAAGAATGCTTGGGGCAATAAATAGGAATGTATCGTACAAAAGTGAGGAGAAGTCATCAGGGAAGCTTTACTGTGCATATGTCGGGCCACATTTGGAATACTGTGTCCAAGCTTGGTCCTAGTTATGAAAATATTATTGCCTTTTAGAGAGCGCACGAAAGAGGGCAACAAAAATGGTTAATGGTATAAGCTAGACCTGGCATATGAGGAAAGATTGAAGAAATTGAATATGTTTTCACTTAGATATAGAAGGCTGAGAGGAGATCTCATCGAGGTGTTTTAATTTGTTCATGGTCAGGAACAGGGATATCTCGGAAATATTTGAATTTAACAGAAATGATGCTATTATGGGTCAGCTACTTGGCTCACATGACTTCCAAAGCAAACCTTAAAAGGTACACCAAAGTCCGCCTTCAAGCCTTGGTGACGTCACAGCTTTTTCCTCATTGCATAAATTGGTAGTATCAGGCATGTTTCAATTTTTACTGCGTATGCGGGGGCACGGGGAAGTTATTTTTTAAGGCGTGCCGGACAATAAAGGTCATTGGCGGCGCCTTTAAAGCGAGTACGTTAGATGTCTGTCTATAAAAGCGAGTGTTTGCGATCAAGGTGCAGGCAGGTGGACATTTACGTTAAGGGAATTTTACGTGATAGTTCGTATGGTACTTTAGGTGCTGAAGGCGGAGGCTGGGATGGGGACATCTCCCTGATGTCTAAATAGCTTTAATTTTACTTTACTCCTCCACAAAATAATTTGTAGTTTGGGTGGGGGCGGGGCTGCGCATAAAACATACGCAATGTATGCATTGCCCATACATGTTTTGCACGTTATATGATTTTTTCTCGTCAAAATGGAGGACTACCCTGTATTTGTATTTTGCATGCTGGCGCAGCCCCAGGCATAGTCCGAGAATGCTTTCATTGATGCGCTTGAGTGAGGAAAAAGACAATACCACCCAACAATAATCAGTAATTAGCAGCAATGTGGTAACTACGTGTTTGAAGTTGCAAATTTCCTGTTTCCCTCCTTGAACAATACAATTGGGTATAGCGGCCACCGGTCGTGACGTCTGTTCTTCAGAGCATCCAAAACCGTAGCATCGAAAGATAAAAAGTCAAAGTGGAAAAATCCTAGAATCTCAAGCTAGAGATTGTGGTCGACAAATATGACGGAGAGTGAGACATTTGTGGTGCAATTGCGCGCGATGTTTAATCCGGTGGCCAAACTCGTGTGGCGTCGCGCTGCTTCATTTGTTATACTTCACACCCGATGTGTCTGCAGATTAGTGTGATTTTAAGCAGTTAATTCTTACTGATATTTAATTCCGAAAGAAACAATAGAGGAAGAAGTTGGCAGGTACGCTTCAACAAGTCCAGTCCATGCCTTTTTCTGATTTCTGCACGGTGTTCCTATATTAATGCCAAATACCTAACTACCTACCTACGATATTTGAGTATTATTGTGCTTTAAGGTGGTAACAAGACAAGTTTTTACACACATTTTCCTCCATACAGCAAACGAATAGGTTAGTTTTGGTAGTAAATTTGTGCTTTAAGGTGTTTTTTTGAATTCTTGGAATTTATAATTCGAATGCAATGTTTATGAATGTGACTAAGATGATGGGACCATTCATTGTCTGTGCAAATGCTTACTTTTCAGGTCGTGACCCAAATAACAACAAAAAGAGGCTTTGAGTTAGGTAGCATAGCATAAAGAGAAATGTATCAAAAATAAAAAAAAATCAGCATAACCAAACCTAACCTAGCCTAACCTGCCTTTGGAGAAAAAAATCAAAAACATAAAATTAGGAAAAGCTGAAGTATTTTATTTTCTGAAGATTTTCAAAATGTAAAAACCTAACCCAACCTAACCTAACCTAACATGAGTTACTCTTGAAGAAGATATTATTCGTAAATTTGCAGTTTAAGGTGTTTTTATTTATTTTTTTGTGAATTTGTATTCAGAATACTATGTCCATGAAGGTGACTAAGATGAGGGGACCACTTATTTTCTGTGCAATCGTATTTTTTATTATTGGAATGAGTTGATAAATTTTCGAACTTAAAAAGCCTTAACGAACCTAACCTAACCAAACCTAACCCATTTGTTTGCTTTATGGAAACAAATATGTGTAAAAACTTGTCTTGTTACCACATTAAACCAGAAAAATACCGGTTTGGTTACGTTAGGCTAGTCTAGTTTTTTAGGTTATACATTTTTCAAGTTTTCTCAAATTTGATAAAAATCGGATTTTTTTTGCTTCAAAAGCAGCTGACGTTAGGTTAAGCTAGGTTTCGTTCGGTTTTCTAATTTATAAAGTTTTCAGAGAATATATTGCTTAAAATTGTCTTCTAATTTGTTTTCTCCAAAGGAGGGTAGGATATGCTAGATTAGGTTATGTTTGTTATGGTTATTAGGTTATCGTATGGATTCACTAATGAGTGAATCCATATCATTCCCACTGGAGTCTAAAAGCCCCATCATAACCTTACGCATGACGTATATCACAAGAGCCCATCTCGATTCTACTGCTCACTTAAGACACTATAGAAGTCAATTAATGAAAGTGTTACTTCATTACCTGCATTGTTAATGCAAACAGAAAGAAGTCCTTTGAGCCATATGTAATGTCCTTCACAGTGCTGCTCCATCCACCTCCAACTCCAGCTCTGACCAAACTTCAGGAACGCATCCATCCCCAAAGCAGCCTGCGGAACAAAGTATGTATTGCAGCAAGAGTACTATGATCTGAATTCCATGGTATCCCTGTTGCCTAATAGTCCATCCTTGCCTATCCATGTAGGAGATGTTAGACTTTCCTCAAAATGGCTGGAGAACTTTGGAGCTGAAATCACGTGTGAGTGATGAAACAGATGAGCTATTCCTAATACTTATGTTGGAGAATTGCATGGCACAGTAGCATGTCGAATGGGAGGGGACATTGTGGGCAGTTGTCCACTGACAGGTTGTGGGGCCCCCAATAATCGTGTCGAGCTCCTGAAAAAAAATGCGCCAGTCTCCTTAATAATCCAGTTTGGGCCCCCAATAATCGCACCGGAGCCCCGTAAAATCACACTGGGGCGACAAAGTCGCGCAGGTGCTTCTGAAAAGGACGCTGGGGCCTCAAAAGTTCCCACCTGGGCCCCTGGAAATCACGCTGGGAGCTCGAAAGAGTCGTGCTGGGGTTCAAGAAAATCAGGACGGAGGCCACAAACGGTCGGACCGGGGCCCCGGAAAGTCACGCTGGGCCTAGGGGTACTAAGAATTCTCGCCCGGATCACTGAAAATCACGCTAGGGACATGACAGGTCGCACCGGGGCTTCAAAAGAATCATTGTGATCACCCAACAAATGAAGTCGGGGCAACGAAAAGCAGTCCCGGCATGGAAAATCACTGCGGGGTCCCAATAACAGCTCCAAAACCCATAAAGCGTGTTGGGCCACAAAAAAATGTGTCCTAGCCACTAAAGCTCGAGCTACGGATCCCAACAAGTGACCACGGGGCCCCCAAATATCGCGTTCGGGGCCCAAAAATTCCGTCGGTAATCCCAAAATTTAGTGTCGGTAATCAAAAGCGTACCGAGTTTCGCAAAAAGCGACAGGGCCTTAAAATATGCGCTGCAGCTCGAAATAAACACACCGGGAAAGCTAAATAAAAAGCGTAACGGAGGCCCTCGAGGCACACCAGGGCTATTAGACCGCACGGGGCCTAAAAACAGGCTGGGCCCTCAAAAAGGGAATTTATCGTAAACAAGGAACAAATAGACCGGACACTAAATAAAGACATCGGCGTCTTCGAAAACGCGTCGATACCACAAACATATAATCGGTGTATAAAAAGGCAACAAAGCTGAAAAAAAAGATCCGGGTCTCAAACATGTGCCGGGCCCCTAACAAAAATTGGCTGGAGCCATAAACACATCCATAGAAGAAGGAAAACGCAACGGGTAAAAAACGAACACCTAGCCAGGGTCACGGCTCGGTAGCCAATCTGGGAACTTATTTAACCAAACAGATGAGGTGCATCAAAGCTCAGTGTGTCTCCGGATTTCTTAATCACGAGAAAATGTGGGAAGAATAGAACTAATACATCGAATTGAATTTTTATATTTTTTGTTCCAGCGAGCCGCCATACCAGGCATTCCACATGTCAAATGTGGCACAAGACTATCATGTAACAGTAATTAGCAAAACGTGGGAGCAGTGATCAATTATTCGTGAACTATGGTGGAATGTACCACTTTCTGAACACTCAATCGACATCCTTCTCCAAGAAGTATCGACATCCTGCTCCTTGATACATGCTTATGAGGTCTTCATGTCTCCTTTCTGACAGTATCTCATTTATAAGTAGCATGTGCATGGTCTCGATCAGGAATGGTGATACACGAACATTTCGCAACGCAATTTCAGGTAAAGGAATTACCTATAATGTGATATGGCATGCAGTACCAGTTTATAGCATAGTTATTACTCTCCCTCTCCCGACAATAGCTCTTCTTAAATTATGAATCTCAAAACAAATGACAAAGATACCATCATAAGTACCTACACCATTGGCTCAAATTTGAGTCTGAAGACATCGAAAGCATTTTACATGACACTAATTCCATGGCAAATTTCGACATCCTACTGTGCTCGCTTCGACATCTCACACCTAACGAAAAAAAACATTATTTTAACCCTGCGTGGGAGGCCTGGCAGAAACCGGAGAAGCGCACGTAGAGTGGCGAATGCGCCAACTACGCAAGGCGGGTGTACACGTGCACGAACGTTGGCGTTTTGGCGAACGGCGTTATTAATTGGAATGCCTGATAATATACTATTAACTGAAAATAACACTGTTGTTTGATTTAAAAATAACACCAGTGTACAACATCAGGGTTGCCACAAAGTCCTTAAAGTTTAATTCAGCTTATTTTATAATTGCAATTTAGAAGTAAATTAAATGGCATACATCCTGAGCGATGTTACTATTAATTCAGTTACTATTAACTGAAAATAACACTGTTGTTTGATTTAAAAATAACACCAGTGTACAACATCAGGGTTGCCACAATGTCCTTAAACTTTAATTCAGCTTATTTCATAATTGCAATTTAGAAGTAAATTAAATGGCATACATCCTGAGCGATGTTACTATTAATTCAGTTACTATTAACTGAAAATAACACTGTTGTTTTGTAGCGGGCCAAAGCTATGCGCCTGCGCAGAGACAACTGGCCGCTTGCCAGTATCGCCCGTGACAACGTGCCGACGTTCGTCATGGCCACGCTGGGCACCACCGGTACGTACGCGTTCGACGAACTGGACCAGCTGGCGCTCGTGTGTCGGCAACACAACGTCTGGCGGCACGTGGACGCTGCGTACGCCGGCGCCGCCTTCGTGTGCCCCGAGTTCCGCCACCTGATGCGCAGAATCAACGACGTCACTTCCTTCAGCTTCAACACACACAAGTGGATGTTCGTCAACTATGACTGCGGCGCGCTCTGGGTGCGCGACACACGCACCTTCACGGAAGTGAACCAAAGCGACGCCCAGTACCTGGAGACGGCAGAGAAGACGCTGCCCAACTTCCGCAACTGGTCGCTGGCGCTGGGCCGCCGTTTCCGCGCGCTGAAGCTGTGGTTCGTGCTGCCACTGTACGGCGTCAGCGGCATACGTCGCCATATCCGCAGCCATGTGGCTCTGGCGCGCCAGTTCGAGGCGCTCGTGCGTCAGGACCGCCGGTTCGAGGTGGTGTCGCCGGCGTCGATGGGTGTGGTGTGTTTACGCGTGCGCGGTCGGACCAACGCCAGCACGGAGGCCCTGCTGCGGCGGCTGACGATCGCCAGGACCGTTTATTTGGTGTCGACGCAGCTGGCCTGCGGCGTGATCGCCATCCGGTTTGTGGTGTGCTCGCGCGTCACCACCGTCGCCGATGTGCGCACCTCCTGGCGACACATCCAGGCGCAGGTGGAGCCGGCCGCTGCCTTAGATCAGACGACTGGGGTGGTGACCTCCATTGATGACCTCCACGTGACCCAGTGGTAAAAAAACGACAAAGAAAATCACGGAAAGTCTGCTCTGCCTTTCATCGCGATTGAAGCATACCGAAGGATCAAACAAGACACAGGTACACAGGTGACTTTGATGGCACAGGTACCAAAATACCGAAAGCTGGTGATTAAAAAGGTGATGCCACTTCCGCTCTTTCGGACTGCCAGGCCACGAACGGGGCGAACTCGTTCAGCACGGGTGTTGGGCGGACGCCGCCGACCACGGACAGCTCGCCGGGGCGCATCGGCCGTCTGTTCGGTCCGACCCGCCTCGATACGTGTGTCGAACTGGCATGGATGATGTCCAGACACAACGGTTCCGCAGGCCGTGCGGCCCCGGATCGGTGGCCGGCTTCTTCGGCAACTTCGGCAACTTCTTCTTCGGCAACTAGCGACACCCGACTCAGCATAGGTGGAAAAGCTTGCTACTCGGCCACGAACGCAGGCGACAGATATTTGGCAAATATCTGCAGTTCTGGTGACAACTTAAGAATATCTGCAGTTCTGGTGACAACTTAAGGTATTGTATTATCATTGAGTATATATTGTATTTATCATCAGGCCGTTTTGCTTCGTAACATACCTGGTCAATTTATTTGTCCTAGCCATCCAAACATTATACGTACCTGCCCATTGTAATTCAGTACATGCTTCATTTCAGAAGCGTACCGAAACAGCTTAGTAGCTATGATCGAGGTGACAGGGGGAGGGGCTGAAAAAAGCGCTACCACGCGAAGTAACATTGATAGGCTTCAGCATGGCCGTGGTACGCCTATCATCTTCGAACTGTTACAATCCAGAAACTGAACCCGACGCAAAAGTTTCGTTTAATGGCGCAGTGTTTTCAAAGCTGGTTTTAGTGTGTACGTACCTACCTAATTACCTACCTACTCATGCCCTGCTGAAGCTGAACTTGTTGTGCATGACCGCGTAAATGGTGCTTTGTTCTGCAACAGGCCATTGCACAGTCCTTGCACGGTAGATCTGCGCTGTAGCGTATCTTTTTCGAACAATACCATGACCGGTGACGTGGTTCCAAACAGATCCCGGAGGGCGAGTGCCGTCGCACAATAGCAGCCAGTTCACTCAGAATGGCCACCAGTGAATGTCGGACACGTGTCCACCTGACACTCACACTGGTGCTGACACTCACACTGCACACACACTCCGGCCGGTCAGTCTGGGGTGGCCTCTGGTGCGGCGGTCACACTGCACACACAGTCCGGCCGGTCAGTCTGGGGTGGCCTCTGGTGCGGCGGTGGACACCACTCCCACTGTGCTGTGTAACGCGGTGGACAACACGCCGGGTGAGTTCAAGTCGTTGCTCCTCGCCGAAGCCGTGGTTAGCAGCCCTTCGTTGGCGGAAATGGACCCTCTTCTTCCATCCGGTTGGTCCAAACGACGTGGCCGCGGTCGCGTAGCCGGGATCACAGCTTAATTCTTGGGAGCCACCACCTCTCAGTCGTCTCCCGGTTGTTGATGGTCCGCAGCAGGCAAAGGAAGCTAAATTTCAAGTGTTCTAAATCTTAAACTTTCTAAATTTCAATCCTCTCTGTCACGACAGGGTGAGGTAGGCCCCTTAGCTCAC
This sequence comes from Ashinkailepas kermadecensis, assembly GCA_034440615.1. Classification (NCBI taxonomy): domain Eukaryota; kingdom Metazoa; phylum Arthropoda; class Thecostraca; family Neolepadidae; genus Ashinkailepas; species Ashinkailepas kermadecensis. The sequence goes on along the minus strand of JAOTOM010001562.1, from coordinate 65,114 downwards.
CTGGTAGCGCTACTGACCCAAAGCAGTACACGTGTCATACAGCAAAGAACCGCGACCACACCCAGAATGCAAAAGCGGCGGAAGCTGAGGGTCATGGGGTCAGTGTCCCGTCCCTTAACATGTCAAGGGGACCGTCACCGCCTTGCCACGGAGGCCGCATTCGGAAGGCCCCTTGTGCCTACAGGATCCTTTCACTGTGCGAGGACTAGGGGGCCCGCAAGCCTCCTGGGACTACAGGAGGCTCTATTCCGTGGTCAAGATCAGTGATCGTCGACAAGCACCAGTCCCGCTGGCTACCGCATGTCCGCATGTCCATGTTCGCATTCCCATGCCCGCATGTTCATATCCGCATGTCCGCATAGCTACCGGTCCGCATGTCCGGGCGGACTGGGCAGAAATTGTGCACTCAGATTAACCGAAATTCCAGTCTAGACGAATTATTGTGTATTATTGTTTAATTATTGTACAAATTGTTAGGCTACTGTGGTAATGGTACCGGCTAACGAAGCCGCCTCCTGCCCACGGCACACCTTGTGAAGCAGGCACAGCGTGTGACATGAGACTAATTATCCGCACTCATCTAGCCAATACTAAGCTAAAAGATCCGCGACATGATCAAGTTTCATTCATCCTAAAATAACTCTTGCTCCAGAGTCCATAATTTGTGAAACCGAGACACTATTTTGGGTACAATTACCGTACACCGAAATGCGGTAGCGGATCTGAGAGAGGACATTGACGAGAACCGAGATGACAAATGGTGGCAGGTGGCCTCTGAGAAGCGACAGACCGGCCAAAGTTCCGAAACAACGTCTAGTTATATTACCAACACCTGTGGTTGGATGTGCCGCCAGGAGATGCGCACGTCGCCGCCGCCGCGGTCGTCTGATCTAAGGCAGCGGCCGGCTCCACCTGCGCCTGGATGTGCCGCCAGGAGATGCGCACGTCGCCGCCGCCGCGGTCGTCTGATCTAAGGCAGCGGCCGGCTCCACCTGCGCCTGGATGTGTCGCCAGGAGGTGCGCACATCGGCGACGGTGGTGGCTTGCGAGCACACCACGAACCGGATGGCGATCACGCCGCCGGCCAGCTGCGCCGACACCAAATAAACGGTCCTGGCGAGCCTCAGCCGCCGCAGCAGGGCCTCCGTGCTGGCGTTGGCACCACCGCGCACGCGGAAGCACACCACACCCATCGACGCCGGCGACACCACCTCGAAACGGTGGTCTTGGTGCACGAGCGCCTCGAACTGGCGCGCCAGAGCCACGTGGCTGCGGATATGGCGACGTATGCCGCTGACGCCGTACAGTCGCAGCACGAACCACAGCTTCAGCGCGCGGAAACGGCGGCCCAGCGCCAGCGACCAGTGGCGGAAGTTGGGTAACGTCTTCTCGGCCGTCTCCAGGAACTGGGCGTGGATTTTGTTCACTTCCGTGAAGGTGCGTGTGTCGCGCACCCAGAGCGCGCCGCAGTCAAAGTTGACGAGCATCCACTTGTGTGTGTTGAAGCTGAAGGAAGTGACGTCGTCGATTCCGTGCATCAGGTGGCGGAACTCGGGGCACACGAAGGCGGCGCCGGCGTACGCAGCGTCCACGTGCAGTCAGACGTTGTGTTGCCGACACACGAGCGCCAGCTGGTCCAGTTCGTCGAACGCGCACGTGCCGGTGGTGCCCAGCGTGGCCATGACGAACGTCGGCACGTTGCCGAGACTGAGCTCCTGCTCGATGGCCGCCCGCAGGGTGTCGCCGCGCATCACTTACCGGCTATCAGTGGGCAGCAACCGCAGGCGCACCGCCATCAGGCCGGCCACCCTCACCACGAACGGGTTGGCCTCGGCCGAGGTGAAGGCGACCAGGCGCCGGAGCGCCGCCGGCTCGGCGAGTGTCGGCTGCCGCCGCCGCAGCGAGTCGACGGCCACCGAGCGAGCCGCACTGAGCGTCAGCACCACCGCCTCAGTGGCCGATCCGACAATGACGCCGCCTCCGCGACCGGAGCCCGACAGGAAGTGATCGGGCAGTGCCAGCATGCGCGCCAGCCAGTCCATGACGGCCACCTCCAGCTCCAGACAGGCGGGCGCCGCCTCCCAGTTCAGGCCGACGCAGCCCAGGCCGTGCGCCAGCATCTCGGCCAGCAGCGCCGGCGGCGAGTTGGCCGCCGGGTAGAACGCGTGGAACTGGGGCGAGTGCCAGTGCGTCATGCCCGGCAGGATGACGCGCTCCACGTCCTGCATCACATCGCGCCACAAGTCGGGCTCCTCAGGCGCCTGCGGCGGCACCAGTTTGAACAGGTAACCGGGCGAGACGGGCGGCAGAACGTACCGCTCGCGGATGCCAGCCCGGTACTCGATGATGTAGTCGATCACCTCGTAGGCGGCGGACCGGAACTCAGCGGGGTCCATCTCACGAGTGGCAGACTTGACCCCAATGGGGTTGGTTCCGCGGGCGGTAAATCGAAACTGGGTACGATACATCTTCTTTTCCGAGCTGACTTTCTCCAACATTTCCTGTTCTCGCCGTTTTCAGGGGAGATCCTTTTCCGAAGTGCACAAGTGTTTGCTGGCGATTGGCAAATGTAGCGCGGAACGATTGGCTTCAGCTTCCACCGGATTGATGGGCTGCTTGACCTCCGTCGTTGGCGCCACCGCACGTCGAAATATGGCCTGCTGTCACTAGTCAATGACTTTTATACTTTTGTACTTGTCGATGACGCATAGCACGTTCATAGCTTTCTCTGCACCGGCCTTGTCGGCGTTCCAACCTTTGTTTCGACTAGAATTGCCGGTTTAGCACGGTCGTACGTCACGGTAACCTGTAAAATGACAGTCGTACAACAATCTAAATAAAAATTATGTGTCTGAGTTATTGGTTGGTTTGGGACTTTTCTGGGATTTTATTGGTTTGGTACTTTCTCGGTTGGTTTGAGACTTTTCAGTTTGGGACTTTTCAAAAATTGTTTAATATGGCCCTTAGATGCTCCCGGGTTTTAGACATTGTGTGTAAATAAAATATACGACTTTCAATATACCAGGAGGTGCTGAGTTGACATCAAAATACAAAGTATTTACCGTTACTTTTGATGTCAACTCAGCACCTCCTGGTGTATTGAAGGTCGTATATTTTATTTACACACTTTTCAAAAAGGCAGCTTTTAGGCAGCGATACCCCACAAACCACATTTGGCACATAAATTAAGTTAAAATCAGATAATAGATTCTGGACTGGATTATACGTGATTTTTTCCATTCACTTAAATATAATAACCTGCGGAGCGATAACAGGTTTCAGATCTGCTTTGTGGAAAACGCAACAGTTTGGAGTTGAAGATAATAGGACTTTGGGATTTTCCATACCATTGTGCTACCATAGCCTTGCTCAAACCGGTCGGCATATCCATGCCATTACGTAGATGTTCTCAGATTCGTCGCAGTCACTCATCGAGCGATGTCCATAGTTTCCCACCACCCCACATAGTTCCCCCTTCAGGCAACTACCTGACGCAACACCGAGTAGCCACGGAAATGTTCAAAAGTGCTGTCCAGTGCCCATCACTACCTGGGGTGCACAATTAGGCTGTTTGCAATGCAATGCAATGCAAATCTCGTTTCTGTGAGGTACGAAACCGAGATGAGGCGATGCTAGTATCGTTTAGAAAGGCGAATCGTATGCATATGCGCAGTGTTTGTAGATCTCCTGCACACCCTCACGTTTTTGTAGATCTTGTGCACACCCGACTGTTTCTTTAGATCTCCTGCACGTTGATCTCATGAACGTAGATCTTATGAATGTAGATTTTATTCACATAGACAGTATGCACATATATCTTACGCACGTGGATTTCCTGCAAGTATATCTTATTAACGTAGGTATTGTACACGTAGATAATATGAACGTGGGTATTACGCTTAACTCCGTCATATTTTTGTCTTAAAAAGTGTTTTGGGAATTTGTGGATTTTTTTATCGGAATACTATGTTTATGAACGTGATTCGGAAGATGCGATCACTCGTTTTCTCCGTAAATGTTTCCTTCTCGGTGAATCTTAGCGATAATTTCTATAATGCGCCATATATGCCACACCGCTGTTCTTTGTTCCATAATTTATCCATCCCTCACCTGGCACTTCTCAGACGTGATTAAAGGGACATTCAACACTTCACGCAGTTGATTCAACACCTTTTCACGTCGAAAAAGCTTAACTTCCGCCTCTTTGCCACATAGATGACACTCCATTACTATTCTACTAGAACGCCGAAAAAACTGCAGTCTGAAGTACAAGGTCTGAGGTGTCTGAGGTTCTCCCGACAGGCTGCGCACTCTGAAGCGCAACATGCGGGAACAGGCGGCGCGGACCGTCGAGCGGCAGAAGCGCCGCTTCGAGTACGAGAGCTCGCGTGCCGTGGTGCCGCTGACGCTGGGCCGACACCACTACCAGCCGGCGCCGCTGGAGCTCAACCTGTCTGAGGAGCTGTCCGGCTCGCTGCGTAACGTCAAGCTCGAGGGCGACCCGCTCGAGGAGCGCTACAAGTCGCTGCAGCATCGCAACGTGATCGAGCCGCGCGTGCGCACCACGTGAGTGATGGCCGGCAGCACAGCAGTACAGTAGCACAGCAGCACAGCAGCTCAGCAGCACAGCAACACAGCAGCACAGCAGCACAGCAGTACAGTAGCACAGCAGTACAGCATCACAGTAGCACAGCAGTACAGTAGCACAGCAGTACAGCATCACAGTAGCACAGCAGCACAGCAGCACAACATCACAGCAGCACAGCAGTACAGTAGCACAGCAGCACAAAAGCACAGCAGCACAGCATCACAGTAGCACAGCAGCACAGCATCGGCCTGAACATGATCGTCCAGTCCTGGGCTCCAGTCGGCGGAGAGGTGCCTTGTTGCCAGGGATTGGCAATGGGGCGCCACTTCGCGGCTTTCATTGGTGTATGCCATGGCGAAAACTGGCTGCCTGAATCTGCTCAATCACTGGTTAAACAGCTAAAACCATTCAGGTTCACAGCTTTGGACAACTAGTTTTCAAGACGTAAATAAGAATTGTTTTCAAGTTATCGCTTTCCAATGTTGCTTTTTGGTTTCTACCCCGTAGCATGATTTGTATCATTGTCCTCAGCAACGGTAGAGGTGGCCTATGCCAATGGCCCCGTAACGGAATTCAAATGTCTTCAGCAGCCGGTGTGTCAGCGTTAGAGTTGCTCCGTGCCAATGTCCCCATAACGGCAGCCAAATGTCTTTAGCAGCCGGTGTGTCAGCGTTAGAGGTGCTCCGTGCCAATGTCCCCATAACGGCAGTCAAATGTCTTTAGCAGCTGGTGTGGCCTCTTTGGCATTGTTGTACCTGTTGGATTTCTAACTGGCCTATGTGTTTGTGTTTGCAGGCAAAAGAAGACCTACAAAAGGAAACACTTTGACCGTATCACCACATCTGACCGCGAGCCCAACAAGCTGAAGACTGAGCGAAATTTGTAATCAGATTCGGGGGATAGACTGGGGATGTTTCGGAAACATTTTTGCCCATGAGCTCACTGTCGTGTCACTACACTGTGCTGTTGTGAGCAAATGAAGCGGTTCTATTCTGAGCCTGTTGTTTCCGTTTCTTTGGCTGCGTCTTATCCGAGCTCCTTGCAGCCCAGGACGAAATAGCGCGTTTTGTCTTGGGCGTCAGCAACGGCGAGCGCTTCGCCTTCCACGGGCGCGTGCCGTGACTCGGCAGGATGCGTGAATCGGCTGCCCACCAGCGTCGTTGTCCAATCCGCGCGACAGCGAATGGGACGGGCCTGGGGCACGAAAAATGCTTTTGGAAGAGCCAAAACCCCACGCCTGACTTGGACCAGTCCGTGGCCAGGCAGGTCGGCTTATGAGGGACAAAAATCCTGATGCCCTCCTCAATTTCACTGGTGTGATGGTCTTGAACTCCTCGAAGACCAGGGGTGTCGATTTTTGAAAAACATTGGGGGGGCCGAAGTGCCAAAACACTAGACCCCCCCCCAAAAAAAAAAAAACTCATCGGATTTAGCCCACTATATTTTCAGATCTCAGAAATTCTGATTTCTTATTCGACGATGTGTATGTTTATGTTTATTCAGCATCCTCACCGACGGGGAAAATCGCCCAATAACTGGTGAAGTCCCATAATTAAAAGAGCAGTGCTCAGTACATTTCAACATAACAACTCTTGGTTGGTCATTGGTTCTACGACACGTCGACCGTTGTATCATATAGCGTCGCCAATCTCTCACGCCGATTGGTCGCGGGCGAAGAGTAGCGACAGGTGAGACTCGAACTCACCAACATAACAACTCTGAGTAATAGCATGCGACTGCAGTGCCATATAGTAGGCTCGGATCTATCGTCACCGTCACCGTCACTGTTACCCTCCTCCTCACTCCACACACCAACAAACACACACCGGCTTAAATTAAAATACTTCAGCGATCAGATGCAGGCTAAAACACACCGGCATTGATGAAGCATCAGAGCACAGCAGACCTGAACGGTAATGACGATGGGTGAAAGTATTTCCTTGGTGCCTAACGTTAGGGAGGGGAATTTTTCCATTTAGTACGCCACTGCGGCTGCTCAACGTGTTTTTTTCCGCAGATTGCACGATCGAGAGTAGAAAGGCCCTTCGGATAATTTTCTTTCGGGACCCATTCTTAATTTTCCGGTGCTCTGGTGGATTCGATGGAGTCTCCTTGTGGTTTTTGTGGTGAAGTCTATTTTTATAAGCCCCCTGCAGGCTATTTTTGGAACCCGGTACGATTTTTGCTGGCTCTCGGTGCGTTTTTTCCGGTGCCCAAACAGGTTTCTTTTCCGGCGTCCGACGACTTCTTATTTTGTGGATCCTTGACACAATTTTTCCGTCCGCAAGGTGACATTCTGGGTATATATTGGTACTTGGGAACCCAGCTGCAACTTGTGGGGCTCCGGCACGACGTTTTGGCCCCAGTGAGATTTTCAAGAGAAGCGGCGTGAATTTGTTTTTGTCTAAGTGCGATTTTTTGGGCCCCGTCGTCACTTGTTGGGATCCCTTGCGGTGGCTACGACACGTTTGTGGGGGCCCAACAAGTTGTGTGGGCTTTTGGAGCTATTGTTGAGATCCCAGATTTATTTTCCGTGTCCGGACTGTTTTTCATTCACCCGGCTTCATTTGTTGGGTGATCTCAGCGAGACTTTTAGAGCCCCGGTGGGACCTATCAGGCCTCTGGCGTGATTTTCAGGGGCCCGGGTGATAATTCTTAATACCCCAGTCTCGGCGTGATTTTCAGGGAGGCCCCGGCCCGACCGTTTGTGGCCCCCGTCGTGATTTTCTTGAATCCCGGCACGACTTGTTTGCGGCCCCAACGTGATTTTCAGGGGCCCAGGTGCAAACTTTTGAGGCCCCAGCGTCATTATCGGGGCCCCTGCGCTACGTTTGGGGGCCCCGAATGTGATTTTTCTGAGCCCCGGTGCGATTTTTGGTCGACCGAGTGAAATTCTTAGGGAGCATAGCGCATTTTTTTCCTAAGCTCGGCGGACTCTTGGGGGCCCCACAACCTATCAGGACGGGGGGGGGTGAGGGAACTTCCCACAATTCCCCCTCCCCATTCGGTATGTCACTGTGCCATGCAATGATGCAACATAAGAATCCAGGAATAGTTAATCTGTTTCATCACACATGTGATTTCAACTCCCCAGTTATCCAGACAGTTTGAGGAAAGTCAAACATCTGCTACATGGATCAGCAAGGATGGATTGTAAGGCAACATGGATACCATGGAATTCCGGTCAGAGTAGTTATGCTACAATACATACCTTCTTCAACACACTGCTTTGGAGAAGGATGAGCTCCTGAAGTTTGGTCAGGGTTGGAGTTGGAGGTGGATGGAGCAACACTGTGAAGGACATAACATTTGGTTCAAGAGACTTGTTTCCATTAACAATACAGGGGATGAAGTAACATTTTCATTGACTTCTATGGTTTTAATTGGCTTCATTGACTTCTATGGTGTCCTGAGTAAGCAGGACAATCGAGATGGGTTTCTGTTATATGCATTTTTTTTTTTTTTAAATAAGTTTCATCCGAGTTCTTGTTGGGCTGGCTTTATGAACCAGGGTCGGATTGCTAAGCAGAGCTTGTTGCGTGAACCCTGGCCCCACCACCCGATCCATTAATTCAAGTTAAAAGGCAGAATTTTGACCGAAAGTTTAACGTGCCGTCAATGCACCGACACAGCCGCCCGGTATAAACAATGTTATAATGTAGCTTTTATACCCCAGTGAGAATGGTATGGATTCACTCATCAGTGAATTTGCAAACATACTGATGTATCAGTTAACACCAATGCAGGGAGCTATGTGATCAACATGGTCTGTGCCCTAAAGCCCAAATAACTAAGTAACAATGCAGGGAATCTGCTGCATAACAGTTTGACCATAAATTAGCCATGATATATGGCATCATACTTCCCATGCTATTTACAATAGTGAGCTATATTTTGTGTACAAACATCAGGACATTAGAAATGTTAATTAACGTTACACACATCAGTTCCTAACAAGTGTCAGCAATACATTTCCTTCATGTGCTTTAAACATGATTCAAGAAAGCACTGTCATCGATTTTAAACTTGCAAAAAGAGTGGGCCGCCTGGCATTTTGAGTGCTATTTGAGTGAATTTGCTGTCTTGTTAGTGAACTGACCACTTATTGAGATATATGTACTTTAACTTTGCCTGCTTCCATCATGAAAATTTGTCATTTTCCAATACATCAGAAATCATCAGAATAACTTCTTGTCTACAAACCGGTGTATGCATTTCTATGAATTTCTCATATTTATTAACACAAATGATGTAGATCTGATCTGCAAATTTATAACTCAGAAAATGTTATCAGCACAGGATTCCATTCCTGAAAATATTGTACTTTCAAAATGTTATTGTTCTTTGTGAACCAATAAGTGCAATGCTCTCATGCAGGATGCAGATGGAGGTTCATCACGTACACCAGGTAGCACAAAAGAGATATTATTGCAGTCTAAGGTAACCACAAGACATGTTTTACACCCATTTTTACCTCCACGAATCATTCAAAGGAGCTAGGTTTTGTCTAATTGCGTTAGGCTAGGCTTTTGTTGTAAGTTAGTAAATGAAAAAAAAATCTTCAAAAACGGTTCAAGCTAGATTAGGTTACGTTATACTTTTTAAGTTCAAAATGTTTGAGAAAAAGAAATTGGGGGGGAGAATTTGGCATAAAAATAATCATTTCTTGCATGGAAGTATGGCCAATCACATGAGCGAACAGATTAGTCATAGGAATCGATTACTTAGTATCGCGTCAGGCATTGAGTTATCCTAATCATGGCCTACCAATCGACAGCAATGGACACCAATAACCTGTGCCATCAGTAGGCAACAATAGACAAATAAACTGTGTCACCAGTAGGCAACAATAGTCACCAATACGCTGTGCCATCAGTAGGAAACGATAGTCACCAGTAGGCAACAATAGTTACCAATACGCTGTGCCATCAGTAGGTAACGATAGTCACCAATATGCTGTGCCATCAGTAGGCAGCAATAGTCACCAATACGCTGCGTCATCAGTTGGCAACGATAGTCACCAGTACGCTGTGCCATCAGCAGGATATATCAGTAGATGTGCCAGCAATATACGCTGTGCCATCAGTAGGCAACAATAGACACCAATACGCTGTGGCATCAGTAACCAGCATTAGACACCAATACGCTACGTCATCAGTAGGCAACAATGGTCACCAATACGCAGTGCCATCAGTAGGCAGCAATTGTCACAAACCACACAAAGCAAGATACAAACCACCCAAACACGCAATAGATGCACACAAACCAAACAAGAAAAAACCTGATTACACGCACGTACAACCCCCCCCTTCTCCCTTCCCCCCACTGTTAATTAAACCGTCACGACTGGAATTGCCACCTGATTGACCACGGCAGCCCCAGTACGCAACACGACCGGCTGCTGACGCTCACGACCATCACCTGTACTACCCTGTCTCCCCAGCTGTTAATTAAACCGTCACGACTGGAATTGCCACCTGATTGACCACGGCAGCCCCAGTACGCAACACGACCGGCTGCTGACGCTCACGACCATCACCTGTACTACCCTGTCTCCCCAGCTGTTAATTAAACCGTCACGACTGGAATTGCCACCTGATTGACCACGGCAGCCCCAGTACGCAACACGACCGGCTGCTGACGCTCACGACCATCACCTGTACTACCCTGTCTCCCCAGCTGTTAATTAAACCGTCACGACTGGAATTGCCACCTGATTGACCACGGCAGCCCCAGTACGCAACACGACCGGCTGCTGACGCTCACGACCATCACCTGTACTACCCTGTCTCCCCAGCTGTTAATTAAACCGTCACGACTGGAATTGCCACCTGATTGACCACGGCAGCCCCAGTACGCAACACGACCGGCTGCTGACGCTCACGACCATCACCTGTACTACCCTGTCTCCCCAGCTGTTAATTAAACCGTCACGACTGGAATTGCCACCTGATTGACCACGGCAGCCCCAGTACGCAACACGACCGGCTGCTGACGCTCACGACCATCACCTGTACTACCCTGTCTCCCCAGCTGTTAATTAAACCGTCACGACTGGAATTCGCATATCCTGATCACATAGAATCACATGGATTCACATGGAATCACATGGAATCACATGAATCACATGGAATCACACGGAAGCCGGACATGGGCACCCCGTACATTGAGCCGGCCAGGCCGCACTTGTACACTTGTTCACTCACCCGGCGCAGGCACACGGCGTTCTGAATCGGCAGCGTCGGTGCCGACTCGGGCGCCCATCGGTACCCTGTCGGTGCCGCTCGGCTGGGCGGGGGCCCGCGCCAGCCCGCCGACACCACCGCCCGACCCGGCCGCCGGCGTCTGCGCCGGGTCAGCCGTGCACACCGGCCCGGCCTCGTCCACGGCAGCAGCCTCGGCGGTGTCCTCCTCACCCGCGGCAGCAGCCTCAGAGGCGTCCCTCCCCACCCGCGGCAGCAGCCTCAGAGGCGTCCCTCCCCACCCGCGGCAGCAGCCTCAGAGGCGTCCCTCCCCACACCCGTGCAACAGCCTCGGCGGTGTCCTCCCCGCCCGCGGCAGCATCCTCAGAGGCGTCCCTCCTCACCCCCGGCAACAGCCTCAGAGGCGTCCCTCCCCACCCGCGGCAGCATCCTCAGAGGCGTCCCTCCCCACTCGCGGCAGCATCCTCAGAAGCGTCCCTCCTCACCCCCGGCAACAGCCTCGGCGGCGTCCCTCCCCACCCGCGGCAGCATCCTCGGCGGTGTCCTCCCCACCCGCGGCAGCAGCCTCAGAGGCGTCCCTCCCCACCCCCGGCAACAGCCTCGGCGGCGTCCCTCCCCACTCGCGGCAGCATCCTCGGCGGTGTCCTCCCCACCCGCGGCAGCATCCTCAGAGGCGTCCCTCCCCACCCCCGGCAACAGCCTCAGAGGCGTCCCTCCCCACCCGTGCAACAGCCTCGGCGGTGTCCTCCCCACCCGCGGCAGCAGCCTCAGAGGCTTCCCTCCCCACCCGCGGCAGCATCCTCAGAGGCTTCCCTCCCCACTCGCGGCAGCATCCTCAGAAGCGTCCCTCCCCACCCGCGGCAGCAGCCTCAGAGGCGTCCCTCCCCACCCGCGGCAGCATCCTCAGAGGCGTCCCTCCCCACCCCCGGCAACAGCCTCGGCGGCGTCCCTCCCCACCCGCGGCAGCATCCTCAGAGGCGTCCCTCCCCACCCGCGGCAGCAGCCTCAGAGGCTTCCCTCCCCACCCGCGGCAGCATCCTCAGAGGCGTCCCTCCCCACCCGCGGCAGCAGCCTCGGCGGCGTCCCTCTCCACCCGCGGCAGCATCCTCAGAGGCTTCCCTCCTCACCCGCGGCAGCAGCCTCGGCGGCGTCCCTCCCCACCCGCGGCAGCAGCCTCGGCGGCGTCCCTCTCCACCCGCGGCAGCATCCTCGGCGGTGTCCTCCCCACCCGCGGCAGCATCCTCAGAGGCGTCCCTCTCCACCCGCGGCAGCATCCTCAGAGGCGTCCCTCCCCACTCGCGGCAGCATCCTCGGCGGTGTCCTCCCCACCCGCGGCAGCATCCTCAGAGGCGTCCCTTCCCACCCGCGGCAGCATCCTCAGAGGCGTCCCTCCCCACTCGCGGCAGCATCCTCGGCGGTGTCCTCCCCACCCGCGGCAGCATCCTCAGAGGCGTCCCTTCCCACCCGCGGCAGCATCCTCAGAGGCGTCCCTCCCCACCCGCGGCAGCATCCTCAGAGGCGTCCCTTACCACCCGCAGCAGCATCCTCAGAGGCGTCCCTCACCACTCGCGGCCGCCCACTGACGTCACTGGACACAGGCAGGTCACGCCTTCCCCACGGCGCCCGGTCGAGGTCACAGGCCCTACGAGCACCGACCGATCTCGGCGCACGGGCGGAGCAAGCGGCCACTCCAGGAGCGGCCGGGGCCGCCACGCGCGCCGACCGTCACACTCGCTCGACACCAGCGAAGATGGACGCCATCTGCTCCATGTTAGCGACGCTACAGCTGATTGACTGGGGGTCATGTTGCTGGTCACGGACCTCCCCTGGTGAACACCGTGCAGATGGCCTGCCTCTTCTTGGTCTCCAGCATGGCGCCGAATATGCTCTTGTTGGTTGTCGACAACGAATTGTTTATGTAGAGGGGCTTCTGCCTGCCGCCGCTGGACCTGAGATTCAAGCGTCTCTCGTCGGTCTGGTGTCTGAGCATGGTTCGGAAGAACTGCACAATGGCGATGCTGTCAGTTTGTGAGTGACATGCTGTTTGAAGACATTTCCGGTGATTCCGGTGATGGGAACTGTCTCCGCAGGATCTGTGCCCAGAGGTGCACAAATTGTCGTGTCACATCTCAAATGTGATGTGCACAAATTTCCACTTCACCATGCACCGTTCCCATTGCTTTGATTTGTATAATTTGTTATGCATCTTACTCGCATTATCTGTCATCGCTTACACGTTTGGGTCATTATCTCCTCAAGTATTTCCAACATATTAGTCATGGGCGCACACAGCCGAAGCAGCTGACGTACTCAAAAATCTGAACGCGCGCACGCGCGTTCAGATCTGAAAATCTGAACGCACACACAAACACACACGTATATATATATATATATATATATATATATATATATATATATATATATATATATATCCTCGGGTCCGATTTGAACATGTACCGCGTCGCTGCCTAGTTCGTGCCCAGGCTCATGGCCCACGAGCAGAAGCAGCACCGTGTCCAAGTCTCCGAAGATCTCCTGCAACAGGCTCGGGTTGACCCAACCTTCATGTCAAGGATAAGCACCGGTGACGAGACTTGGGTCTACAGCTACAACCCAGAGACAAAACAGCAGTCTTCGCAGTGGAAGAGCCCACCATTTCCAAGGCCGAGGAAGGCGAGGAAGGCGAGGAAACTCATGAGCGCGACCAAGTGCATGCTGGTCGTTGTTTTCGACATTCGCGGGGTTGTGCACCGTGAATTCGTTCCCCAGGGCCAGACTGTCGATGCTGAGTACCACTGCACCGCCTTGAGGCGTCTGAGGGGGGACATTCGGCACAAACGACCTTAATTACCTATGGTGCGATGACAGCTGGGTGCTCCAGCATGAAAACACGCCCTCTCACAGTGCCTTGAAAACACGCGACTTTTTTAGCCACATGAACGCGATCGTCGCGCTGCCCCCCCCCCCTATTCGCCGGATTTGGCTCCCTGGGACTTCTTTCTCTTTCCTAAGATGGAGTTCAAGCTGAAGGGTGTTGCGAAACCTTGGAGGAGATCCAGCCCGAGTTGCAGATGGTGCTTGACACGCTTAAAGAACGGGACTTTCAGGAGCGTTCCAAGCGAGAGATAATCGCTGAGGGTCGTGTATCGCTGCATACCATTTCGAAGGAGATGGCGACCAAATTTAAATCAGGTACTTCTTCTGTTTTCATGGGCATAGTCTCGGAACTTCGCATCTCGCACATCGGTCCGATGCACCATCATGCTAAATTTTGCTTCCATCAGCTGACATATCTTTGCAGTGTGGAGAGAGAAGCTGGCTTGAGAAGAACCTTTCGATTCCGGTCGCTAAGGTGATCGAGCAGAGAAGTTGCCCGCCGCCCCATCTCCATTCCATTTCCCGCCCGCAGCAATTGAATATTTCCACAATATTCAATTGCCGCGTGGCCCTTGCCCATCCCAGCTCTCTCGTAGGTGTCCTTATTAGGGCATCTACGGGAAGCTCCGCCCCCCCGGGTGACGTCAGTCGCCCGGACCACTAGCTGGTTGTCTGCCGGAATAGCCGGTCGACGCCACTAGTTGGTTGCTCGTCGGATTAGCCGACGCAGCTCCCCTCCCACTTCCCTTCGGCCCTGCGGCGCTTTCGAGTGCCGTTGGGAAACCGACTTGTATCGGCGGACGACTTTGGCTGTTTTTTTCCCCATCCCACCCAATAGATTAGAGCCGACAGAGGTACCTTACTGGTTCAAAGGATCGGGCTAGCGGTCACCAGACCGTGACTGCCCCCGCCTCTGCCGGCTACTCCCCTCCCTCCAAACCACTGTGTCTTTCTCCACCTTTTCACTACAGGTCTTTTCACATCTTTCCTTATAGCATCCCTTCAGGGTGCCTTTCTTGCCTGCACCCCTTCAGGGTGCCATTATCCACACGTGCACTTCACCCACTCCCCTTTGGTGTAAGCCCACCCGCCCTGCCCCGGTATGCCTGGGGACACCCCGCCCCCCTCGGAGGACGGAGGCCGCCGCCCCCGGCCTGGAGCCCGCCTGCCCCCTCCCCGCGACCCTCCGGATGGGGAGTCCTTCGTCCTGGTAACTAGGACGGAGGGCTCGTGGTCCCGCACCTCCCCCTTCGCGATAGCCCGTCACCTTGACAAATGGACAGGCGGAGTGGTGTCCGCCAAGGTCCTGCGCTCCGGGGCCCTCCTTGTACGTGTCAGGGAGGCCTCCCAGGCCCGGCAGCTCATGAACCTAGAGAGGTTCATGGACTGCCCAGTCCAGATCGAACCGGCGGATCGCCTGAACACGGCCCACATGACGGCGTATGCCCCTGAGCTGACGGGGATGCCCGAAGAGGAGCTCCTAGCCGAGCTGCAGGATCAGGGCGTCTGTGAGGTCACCCGCCTCGGCCGCAGTCCCCGCCTCGGCCCGGTGCTCAAGCTGGGATTCCGGACCCAGACTCCGCCCGCCTACATAATGGCCGGCTACCTGCGCATCGCCCTCCGCCCATGGACACCGCCCCCGTCTCGCTGTGGCTACTGCCAGAAGTATGGCCACTTGGGCAAGGCCTGCCGCGCCCGAGAGCCGGTCTGCGGGAGATGTGCCGAGGGGCACCCCACCGACATGTGTTCCTCCGAGGCCACTCGGTGTGCGTCCTGCACGGGCCCCCACCCAGCGTCATCCCCCCCGGTGCCCGGCATGGCTCGAAGCCAAGGACCGCCAGCAGCGCCGACTTGCCGCCCGCGTCGCCTCTGTACCCCCACCGCCGATGGTGTGGGCCCCGGCCCGCTCGCCCCTCCCCCTGTGGCCGACCCCGGCTGAGGCGACTTCTCGCCCCCCTCGGGCTGGACCGCACGAGCCCAGCCTACGCTCTCCTCCCCTGCCCCTGGCCTCTCGCCTGGCCCCCTTAGCGGGCCCCCCTGCCCCTGTCGCCGGACCCTCTGACACCCGGAACCCTCACCACCAACAGGACGTCCCGCCTCAGGCCACGCGCCCAGCCGCGGGCCCCTTTGTCGCCCGACCCCCCTTCGCCACCGAGCCGCCCCGCCTGCGCAGGCAAGGGCTTCGTCCACCCCACCCCCTCAGTGCCGTCACCTCCCCTCTCAGTCCCCGGAGTCCCGCCCTCGCTCCCGGTCCCCGTGCCCTGAACCACCCGAGGATCCAGAGCAGGCCTCCACCTCACCTGGTTCGTCAGATTCATACGAAACTGACGATCCCACCTTGCCGTCCCCGCCACACACACGCCTGCGAGGGCGTGATCACCACACCACACATCACTAATGCAGACACCCACCACTGAATTCTTGCTCCAATGGAATACGAGGTCACTCATATCCCATTGGGCAGAATTCAAGGAATATATCATCAGAAATAAACCATTGATTGCCGCCGTTCAGGAGACCCGATGGCGCGACAATGACCCATATAATTTTAATATCCTTGGTTATTCCCTCTACACCGACAATAGAAATTCTACATCCCGCGGCGGCGGGGTCGCCTTATTTATATCCGACACCCTCCTTCATCGTCAGATCCCCATTGTAAATAACCAAAATTTTATTGCCGTTTCTGTCAAAATTGCACAACTAGAGCTTACTATACTCTCTCTCTATCTCCCACCTTCTCCTACACTATCCTTATCTTCTGTGACCGACCTATTCGGTCTCCTCCCTCACCCCTGTCTGGTGCTGGGAGATTTTAATGCCCACCACCAGGCATGGGGCTGTCACACCACATCACCTCGCGGACACCACATCGAAACACTCCTCAACACCCACAACATGGTCTTTTTAAATGACCAAACACCTACACACAACACCGACATTGCCCCGTTCCGTCCATCTGCCATCGACCTATCTTTGGCCTCGGCCTCCATCTCACCCCTCTTTTCTTGGCATGTACAACCCGAACCCCTCTTTAGCGATCACTTCCCTATTCATATTATGCTTGAACGCTCAGCCCAGGCTAGAGATTATTCATTTCTCCCCCGCTGGAATGTTCGCAAGGCGAAATGGCCATCTTTCTCCCAGGAAATTGACACCGTCTTCCCTCCTCATTCACACACCCCAATATCAGCTTTTCTGGACACCATATTACTCGCGGCAGAAAATCATGTCCCCCACACTCGTCGCTCCCCCGGCTGTCATCACGTGCCGTGGTGGAATGACGAGTGTCAACGCGCCGTCGCTCTGCGGCGGCGGGCTGAGCGAAAATTTCGCAAAAATCTCACCACCCAAAACATGTTAGAAGCCCGCGAGGCTAAAAAACGTTGTCAGCAGATTATCCTTAGCTCCAAAAAAACGCAGCTGGCAACTCTATTCAAACTCATTCAACCGTTTTACCCTCATCGGCCAGATTTGGACCAAAATTCGCTCTTTCTCAAATGGCAGATCCCCACACCGCGGATTCCCACAACTGACAATTAATCAACGCAGCATCACAGAACCCTCGGACGTCGCGGAACACTTTGCCACCTATTATGCAGACATCTCCTCAAATACGCAATACTCGCAACAAACCACCGACTTCCTACAAACCACTCTCGCCACCTGCAACTTTACCTCGGACAGCACGGAACCATATAATGCCCCCTTTACTCTCTATGAACTAAATTTATCCCTATCCAAAGTAACAAACACCGCGGCTGGCCCTGACCAATTGGCATACCCCTTCTTCCAAAATGTATCCGACTCCGGAAAAGACAACCTCCTTTCGGCACTAAACCAACTATGGACTGACGGCACCTTCCCCCTCTCCTGGTCTCCTAGCACTATCATTCCTATCGCTAAACCTCGCAAACCTCGCGACCTTCCCTCTAGCTATCGACCTATCTCTCTCACTAGTTGTGCCTCTAAACTTTTTGAGCGCTTGGTCAATGGACGAATCAGAGTTCACCTTGAAAACAACGAAATTCTCACACCCTTTCAAAGCGGCTTTCGACCCAGACACAGCACCACTGACAACCTTATTCTATTAGTTGACTCGATTCAGCGCGGTTTCATGAAAAAAAAATGAAACCGTGGCACTCTTTCTCGATTTAAAATCCGCATTCAATAAAGTACACAGCTTGGCACTCCGAATCAAATTACATCGTATTGGCATCAGAGGCAGAATGGCAAAATTTATCACCAACTTTCTCGCTAATAGAACATTCACCGTCCGCTGCGGCAATATCCATTCTCGGTCCAAAAATTAGATCAAGGCGTCCCACAAGGCAGCGTGCTATCCCCACACCCTCTTTCTTATCATGATTAACGATGCGCTCGCTGACCTCCATCACATAGCCCCCTGTCTAAAATACTCCATTTACGCCGATGATTTGGCCATATGGTGCACGCACCCATCGGCAGACAATGCAAATTATATAATGCAGCGCGCCATGAATCAAATTGATTCCTGGTGCTCCCTCTGGGGACTGCAAATCTCCCCCACCAAATCCGTCACAATGCTTTTCTCCCGGCTCACCACGTACATTCCACCTCTTACACCACTCCGTTACCGCGACCAAATTATCCCTCACCAAACCACCTTCACCTATCTTGGCATCGTACTAGACAAAAGTCTTTGTTTCGGCCCCCATATTGCTTATCTAAAACAACGTTGCGCAAAACGTCTAAATCTCCTGCGCTGCATCTCCGGTCGCGACTGGGGTGCAGACAGGGCCACACTCAACACAATGTATATTACTCTGATTCGCTCAATCCTGGAATACAATGCGTTTATCTTCGATAATATATCCCCTTCACACATCACAACACTTGAACGCATACAGAATAACGCAATTCGCCTCATCACCGGAGCACACCGCACCACGCCCATCACTAGTCTCCGGGCTGAGGCCCACCTCCCCAGCTTACAACACCGCAGAATACTTCAACTAGTCAGATACCACTTTCGCACCACAACACAACACAACCACCCTGCCACCCTCGCGCTCCCTAATCCTCCCGTTCGACGTACATATAATAGGAACAAATACAATATTGCCATACATTTAGACCATGTCCTCACATTCGCACTCAAATTCCCCAACGTAATCCCCGACAAATTGCCTCCTCTAATCCCGTTTTGGCACATGAAACACCCCAAACTTGAGTATCTCTTTCGGGAAAACAAATAACCTGCTCACCCCCATCGAAGTCCAAATTATATTTTTGAATATCAAGAGGCCCACCCACAACACACCTTCTTCTACACGGACGGCTCACGTACCAGCAATGGTACGGGAGCCGCCTGGTGCGGTGGGCCCGACACTGGTCAAACCAAATTAACACTTCACCATTCGGTTTACACAGCAGAACTAGTCGCCATACTCACTTGCCTACAACACATCATTGCGCAACGCATTACTACCCCTACTACAATATGCACTGACTCACGATCCTCCGTGGACGCCCTCGCCTCAATACACAACACCACACACCCCACGCTCCACGCCATCCGACACCTCTACAATGCCAACCCCGCACACCTTCCACTCACACTGCTCTGGATCCCTGGACATAGGGGCATCCCGGGAAATGAACGGGTTGATGGTCTCGCCCGCGCGGCGATCGACCTCCCCGATAACAACGGAGCCCCAGTACCCCCCGGAGATCTTTTATCCCTCACAAATAATCTGTTCAAAAAGTATATTCAGGCCTGCTGGTCACACAACACCACACACCTACACACCATCAAGCCCACACTCTCCAGCTGGCCCTCCTCCAACTAGCACACCCGTCTGAACGAGGTGGTACTCGCCAGACTTCGCCTGGGCCACACCGATTTGACACACAATTTTATTTTTCATAGACCTCACCGCCTTCCACTTTGTAACACATGTCACGTACGCCTTACTGTCACTCATATCTTACTTGACTGTCCAGCATATGCTCTTCACCGTCGCTATATCATGCAATATGTCGCCAAGATCCACTCACAACTTTCGGTTCAAGCTCTCCTCGGGAATGACCACCCGGAACTACTTGATTTACTCTTTCGCTTCCTCCAGGACACCAAACTCTCCGAACTGATATAAAGCCTCCGTCGCATTTTCCTTTTCCAAGCTAGCCTGATAATAGTTATAAGACACGCGCCACACTCCGTACTGGCTGTATGACTCCGCTCCACATCTCTTCCTCTCCGTCGTCGCAAAACACATACATATAGGTTATCTCACACCAGGTAGACAGGATCCGATCCAATTTGGCTAATACGGACGGACTTCCTTTTAAATTGCGCTTGGTTTTTTACCCTCGGGTTTTCCAAGCAGCCTGGTTTTCCCCTTTTTAGGGGTTTCCAGGCTTTAACTTAAAATATACACTTACACACACAAGGTCGGGCCCGACGCCCACGACTCGCCCTGGGCGTCGGGCCTCCGCTTCGCTTTTCAGGTCGCAGGTGGGCAGTGGAGCCTCTCCGGAGGTTACGATGCTGCCCACCCTCCAAATATCCTTCCATTGTCATGAGTGTCTGTATGTATGTATATGTACCTGTATGACATGCGTGTTTCGTCTCTACGCCATATTTCTTGTTTGACGGCGTCTCTCCTTTCTTGACTAGTTGATATAACCGGATGTCACATAAGCCGGATTAACGTAACTCCTTCTTTAACGTAGCAATCTCTAGCAGATGGCACTTTGCCTCAGCTAAAGATTTAGGGGAAAAAAAAAATATTTGCAGTGCCAAAGTGCAATATTTGCTGAACCGACTTCAGAGACTTACCGTCGAGCCGACACCAGTGAGGGCGTTTTACTCCTCCTTGCTGTCTCTTCCGCTTCTTCCTCTCCAACGCCCGCATTTCCACGACTGTCTTTGGCGGGTCGCTTTCTCACGGGGCATAGCCCGTTCTCCGTCCTCGGCGTCGCTCGCCGAAAACTCAGTCCATGTCAGACGCAGCGGTGTCGGAGGTCATTTCGCAAGGTCCCCGAAGCACTGAAGCACTGTCTGCCAGACACTCACTGATTCGGTCACTGTCACGACAGCGCCTGTCAGCCGCTCACTTCCTGCTGCTGTCTGGCAGACAAGCGCACCAGATCTGCTGCACTGCCGACCGGCCGGCCTCTGCACCGCCGCAGGGCACCGCTCACCTGGCTGATATCGGGGCCGGGGGCGCGACCCAGCCTGACCCGGACGCTGCCAGCGCGCGACCATGCAAAAAGCCCGGCTGCGGTTGTGACTTATTCAGCTTTACTGCTGTTTTAACTTGCGCAGCTCGACTGTAGTTCTGATTGGTGTGGCTGGCTGTGGTTCTAACTGGTGCAGCTTGACTGCGGTTCTGACTGGTGCAGCTTGACTGCGGTTCTGACTGGTGCAGCTAGGCTGTGGTTCTGACTGGTGCAGCTCGGCTGTGGTTCTGACTGGTATTGGTGCTGACTGGTGCCGGTGAAGGAGATGATGTTGGATGCGAAGGTATATCTTGTTAAAAAATGAGTTTGGGCCACCGATATCCCTCCAAAGGGAAGCGCGTCGCCACGCGGCGCACAAGCCGTTTGCGTGCATGTGTTGTTCTGGTTATGCGTTGTGTCCAAGCCCAGATCTGCCGAGTGACCGGCAATGTGTGGTATTTTCTGGGTCGCCTCATGTGTTCTGGGCGACCCAGGTTCAAATCCGCCATGCCACTCGGCGGAAAATCGAAGCAAAATAAAATAAAATATAATGGAATACCATACAGTATCTGTCATGATGATGGGCCAATGGTTCTCGTTATGCCCTGAACCTGGTATGCCTCAGATCATGCTTATAAATTGGGAATTATTCCGCAACAGGTCTTATTGAGCTAAGTTATTCGCTTTGGCTGACAAAGACAACACTTCCGGAA
This sequence comes from Ashinkailepas kermadecensis, assembly GCA_034440615.1. NCBI lineage: Eukaryota > Metazoa > Arthropoda > Thecostraca > Neolepadidae > Ashinkailepas > Ashinkailepas kermadecensis. The sequence continues at coordinate 43,527 of JAOTOM010001562.1, read as the reverse complement.
CAAATAGATGTACATGGCAGTGGATTCGGTCCCGGGCCTCGAGTGTGTGATGCAAACGAGATTGGCCGTGGCAGCTCAATAGGGTCAATAGTTTCTCCCGGCGCACGTCAAGTGCGGACATTTGCTGTCCAGAAAACGCGTAGCGCCGCCAGGCGAGATATGTTGGAAGCAGGCAAACACGAGGGCGCTTATGGGAATTTTCAGGGAATTAATTGATGTTTTGAGGAAAGTAAAGTCTTTGAAAACATTACATTCGCACAGATACAGTTTGCATGATATTAACACATCTAAATTTGGTACTTAATATTCATACAAGGCAGCAACATTAGCGAAGTAGCCCTTTCTGTATGCAATTGCAAATGTCTAGGCGAGACACCGACGTAGCTTAAAGTAAATAATGCGCATCCGGCCGCGCGCTAGATCCATCAATCGGCTGACCGCACTGTTCATGGTCCTTGGCTGATGAATGAAAATTGGAATGCCATCGGCACTATAATTAACTGACAGTAAATCCCAATAAGCACGCCAGCATCGCACGGCTCTAACCATATCAACCACACCGACAACCGGGGACCACTGAACTGAACTAAACTGACACAGGGAGGCGATAACCGGCGGATAAATACCAGGCTAACAGTAGAGGCGCGAACCGGCGGATGAATACCACGCTAGCGTGACACAAGTTAAATCGCAGCCACAATATGTGCAATACATCAGTGTAAGCGACAATGAAATGGACATCTGAGCCTAACTAACTTTATTACCGAAATAATCCTCGCATAACATTTTATGGAGGTAAAGCAGTCTAACTTGATTCTTCTTCTATTCTCTAACTATATTCTTCGCGAATGCATTAGCTCTCATCCCGGTTCGTTTGTCGCCAACGCACCATCTAGCTGACAAGGAATAATATTTCCGGGTTCATGAATGACATCAGAAATCAACCAAATTTCTCCTTTAATTGCACATCCCTCGATGTCCGCATTACCATTGGGTCCGGATCCGTATCGCAGACCTAAAAACATAACATTGATTAGGGGATTCATCTTTTTCATCTTATAGCATGCCCCCTTCATAGGCTAAACCCAGCTCGACCATCGGGCTCTTATTAAGTCGCAACCATTTATGTCATTCTTTGCCATTTATTACTTGATCGTTGAGGTTAATGTCTATTGGGCTTTGGTATCTGCTATTAAGACTGATTCCATTTACCAGAGCTGAAGGCTGTAAGCTGCAATGTAACCATTATCCCCTCGCCTCCCCTTTCAATTATCGAACTCTCCCGACCTCAGTCGCCGCGGTCCAATACGGCCAGGTCGTCGCGCCGGTGCGGGGCCGCACCGGCGCTCTCTCGACCTCAATTGTCGCGGACCAGTACGGCCAAGTGGGCATGCCTGTTCCTCTCTCACGACCCTGCTACTCTCTCGACATCAGTCGTCGCGGTCCAGTACCGCCAGGTCGTGGTGCCGGTGCCGCCCCACCCGGCACGACCCTGTTCCTCTCTCGACCTCAGTCGTCGCGGTCCAGTACCGCCAGGTCGTGGTGCCGGTGCCGCCCCACCCGGCACGACCCTGCTCCTCTCGACCTCAGTCGTCGCGGTCCAGTACCGCCAGGTCGTGGTGCCCCCCACCCGGCACGGCCCTGTTCCTCTCTGACCTCAGTCGTCGCGGTCCAGTACCGCCAGGTCGTGGTGCCGTGCCGCCCGCCCGGCACGACCTGTTCCTCTCTCGACCTCAGTCGTCGCGGTCCAGTACCGCCAGGTCGTGTGCCGGTGCCGCCCCACCCGGCACGGCCTGTTCCTCTCTCGACCTCAGTCGTCGCGGTCCAGTACCGCCAGGTCGTGGTGCCGGTGCCGCCCCGCCCGGCACGACCCTGTTCCTCTCTCGACCTCAGTCGTCGCGGTCCAGTACCGCCAGGTCGTGGTGCCGGTGCCGCCCCACCCGGCACGGCCCTGTTCCTCTCTCGACCTCAGTCGTCGCGGTCCAGTACCGCCAGGTCGTGGTGCCGGTGCCGCCCCGCCCGGCACGACCCTGTTCCTCTCTCGACCTCAGTCGTCGCGGTCCAGTACCGCCAGGTCGTGGTGCCGGTGCCGCCCCGCCCGGCACGACCCTGTTCCTCCGCGTGCAGTGTTCTCCAGACGACCCACAAAAACTAGTCGCACCTTGCATGTCCACTGCGTCCTGCAAACGACCCACAAAAACTAGTCGCACCGCTGCACAGACGATCGAATGTTCATTGTTTTCGACAATGTTCCGGAACATTCGAAATCTGTCTCAACATTTTTTTTTTACGTTCGGGAACATTGGAGGACAACGGTTAACAGACTGGCTCATAGCCCGCGCTGTGTCCTCCGGACGATGTACAACAGCTAGCCCGACCAGTCGACTGAAAACATTCCTGTTTTCGAGGATGTTTTAGAACATTCGAGAACAACCAGACGGGTGGGGACACGTCTCCTCCGTCCCGCTGTGGCGGAGACCCTGTCCACAATTGGCATTAGACTTGTCTATGCCCAAAATGGCGGACCACATGGCCCTGTATCGCCTGCAATGCGAATGTTAGTCACCGTTTAGCGTAACACCTGGCGCAAAATGCAGGTACGACTTATATAGATAACTTTCCACTTACAAGGGTGTCTTAGCATAACAACTCTGCACCTGCACCTAACCAAGATTCGTAATTATAGTGATAGCACATTGTAGCTATTCATAACTCATAAAGTCATAAAGTGTTTAGGCTTAATAAGAGCCACAGGGACACATCTGGGTTAAGCCTATCTAGAAAAGGTACTAGAAATGTACATACTCTCACTCCAATCAATCCCTTATCTCAAGTTCTTAGGGAGCTATATATCCCAGACTATCTAGCACCATTCACTTGCTATTGCGTAACACACACAGCAATTACAAACTCCTCTAATCATTCCCATTGTGCTACCATAGCCAATCTCACCAGTATCACATCCCGAAGGAAGGCGCTGAATCCACTGTTAGGTACACTCTATATAAAGTTATAAAGCGTTTAGACTTAATAAAAGACCCAAGGGCCCATCCAGTTAAGTCTGTATATGGAAGATACCATATGCCTGGTAAAAAGACCCACCCAAACCATCCCACATCCTGAAGAAACCAGTCCACCAATATCCCACACCTATCATGCACCAGTCCACCGACATCCCACACCTATAAGAAACAGAAACCAGTGACATTAGCTGTATCCATATTCATAAGAAACCGAAACCAATAACATTAGCTGTATACATGATCACCATCACATCACCGCAATCATGCCAACACCAAGCCAGGCGTGCGCCCAATTACATCCCAAATGGCGTCAAGTCAAAAACGAACTCCTCACAGCACGTAGCGGGCCGCGTGATGCGGGCTTACCTGATGCCGGTCAGGTCGAGTGCGCCCAGCCCAATAGCCGAAGTGGCGTCACACGTTCATACGCCAAGAGAAATAGAGTTGGGGCCAAGTCGGTGGGCCCAATTTTCGAATTGGGCACGCGCTAGTGGGACCGAACTCGCGCCTCATTAAAACTCTGACTGGGTAACTACTCCAGAATTAAGAACGAATGCCACGGGCACTGGCGGAAGTTGGCATTTGTATGGGGAGGGGTGGTGGCACCACCTAAACAATTTGATATCAAGGCGCGTTCGAGCCTTTGGAGCAAAACATCAGAAGTCGAGGAAGAAGCAGCGTGCCTCGCTGACAGCTGTTAAGAAGGGAGAAGATGGATACTACACGTGCACCGGAGATGTATTTATGGTCAATTAAAATGATACTGCAGTTAGTGTTGATGAATAGAGTGCATGTTTGTTTGACGTTCAGCACCAAATTAACTACATTGTTTTTGTTATTGCTGCTGTTCTTGCTGTTTTAGTGAGACATGCTGGTGATTCGAGATTGTTCCGTTTCACGTCATTTTTCCGACCCTCAGTGGCCTCTGGTGTTGAGAATATATGCATGATAAGTGTTTGTGTGCACGCATACATGTACACGCACGTGCGCCCCCTGTATTCGAAAGCACTGTGCCGCAATAACGTGCGCACCTTCACTGGGTGCCAAGCGAGAGCAGTTGTGGTCAGTCTTAAGTTCCCTGGCGCAGTATAATGCCCGACCGAAGCTGCAGCAGAAGTTCCCTGGCGCAGCACGATGTCCGACCCAAGCTGCAGCAGACGTACCCTGGCGCAGAATGCTACCCGACCCAAGCTGCAGCAGAAGTTCCCTGGCGCAGCACGATGTCCGACCCAAGCTGCAGCAGACGTACCCTGGCGCAGAATGCTACCCGACCCAAGCTGCAGCAGAAGTTCCCTGGCGCAGCACGATGTCCGACCCAAGCTGCAGCAGACGTACCCTGGCGCAGCATGATGCCTGACCCCAGCTGCAACAGGAGAGCACCAACACCAATTTCCGGACGCTGTTCGTCCAGCGACTCCAGCCTTATGCTGTGCATGACAGCATAGAGCAGAAGCGCAGCCGGGGGGGGGGGGGTGGGGGCGGGGCTTAGGAAAATCCTGACTGTGCCCTTGGTGGAGAGAAAGAACAAACACAACTGGATCTCTTACGTTTATTCGCCAAGATAAATGTCGAATCATAAGAATATAAAATTATCCAAACAAACCATATCAGCTCCAATTTGCAACGCATGGAATCACGTGGGGAGGAATAACGTGAGACGGATCGGCAAGGCCATCGACTCGCACGCACATGCCCACGGAAAGGTGCCGACAGACAACGCCGCAGGCTGATCCTTCAAGCTGCTAGCTGAAAGCCAGCAACACAATCATTGGCAAAGAACCAGCGCCTGAAACTGGGTTGGCCGCCTGTGGACGGGGACCGGTTGGACCGGGCCGTTCCGGTCAGAACAGGCTTGCACCGGACTGGACTAGACCGAACCAGACTAGACTGGACTGAACTGAACGCGATCCGACCGGAAACGAGACGGTTCATATACTACTCGAAAAACTACACCGCGACTGACCACAGTAGCACACTTAGTGACAAGCTTGTGACCTGGTTTCGGCAGCATTGACCTTTTCATGTAACCATTGGAGTGGTGTCCAGACGATGGCTAAGGCTCGTCGAGCACATAGCTACGGTCAGCATGACGATACGTAACAGTAAATACGGCGGCGACAACGACTACACCTGAACAGGCTGGACACCATTACAGAAGCTCACCGGACTTGCGCACATGGACAGCTCAGTACAACAACACATAGTTAGTTATTGGGACTTTAAGGCGCATCGACTACATTGGTCATGCAGCGGCCACACAACAGATAGAAGCCCAAGCAACGGTGAGGCCTGGCGGCAGCAGCAGCACACGGCGTCGTCACACATGGCACTACGCTTCACATTTCAGGCCGGACAGGAGCCGTTACGGCTCAAAGCACGGACAAGCCACACAAAAGCCTCCCTCGCCGACGGCGCGGATCCAACAATAAATAACTCTTGACACGACTAATCCGGCTCTGAGTTCGACTCCGAGTCCGGCTCGATCCGAACTTCCCACATTTCACCAATCGCGCACCGCGGCCAGGTGAGTTGCGGCCTGCCTGCCAGCCGGCCTGTTGACATACAGCTTGCGTCGTCTGGGCGGCAGCAGCAAACATCATCCCGGGAAAACGGCGGCCATGCAAAACGAAAACGGAGCTGAACCAATCGCACACCAATCGAGCCAGAGACGGATCCACGTCCGGCGGAGACATGGCGGGCACAATCGAGCCAGGTTCAGATCCACGTCCGGCGGGGACATGGCGGGCACAATCGAGCCAGGTTCAGATCCACGTCCGGCGGGGACATGGCGGGCACAATCGAGCCAGGTTCAGATCCACGTCCGGCGGGGACATGGCGAGCGGCTGACGCAACAGCAAGGCAGCCGGTCACGTGACCAGTCCACACGGCCGTCGGTGTCAGATGGGCCGGGCCGGGTCACCGTCGGTGTCAGGAGGTGCAGCCTCCTGTCCAGGTGCAGCCCAGCAGGTGCAGCCCCCGGACCGGTCGCTACCGACGGCAGCTATTCTTTGCGAGCAATTAGGTTGTTCACTTCGGGCTGCAGGAGGTCGTTCACCATGGCGTCCACCAGCTGGTCCAAGTGTTGTTTCACAGCTAACCGGTCACTGCGGCACACAACAGAGCCACCGTCACCAGCAGCACACACAACAGAGCCACCGTCACCAGCAGCACACACAACAGACGCCACCGTCACCAGCAGCACACACAACAGACGCCACCATCACCAGCAGCACACACAACAGACGCCACCGTCACGGGTCAAATCTAATGAGAATAGTGTTGATTTGTTCTAGCGAGGGCCGAAAGCCTGTAGGATAGGACAATCTGTAGTCCCGCAATAGTGGGTGCCGGGCCTACGTCCTGTGCTGTGAACTTGGCTGAAAAGACTGTTCAGCAGATTGGCGCGTCCACCGTCATCGCTGATCAGCGTGTTTCCGTCGAGCAGAGGCGGAACGGAACCACTCCTCATTGTTTCAGACTTGCGTAGCAGCCCTATTGCTTCTGTGTTACTTAACACGCGCACTGGAGGGGGGGGGCGAAATCCGCCCACCCCTCCGGTTTTTCGCAAATAACTGCAGGTTTTACCGGTCGATATACGCGATTTTCGGTGTACCTGCTTATAAATGAACGGCGCGTCGTTTAAAGTGAGAAAAATGGAAATCGCACGAAAATTTTTCAAGTTAGGGGCCGCTAAAGTCAAAAAATGTTATAGCGCCAGACCACAAAAATCGGCGCAGATGCGCTCCCAGTATACTGACAAAAGGGAAGTGTTCTAGGCAACACTAGGGACTTGTTTGATGCATATTGATATGCTGTATAGTTTCAAGGTCATGTTAGGTCACCAAGGTCAAGTCAGGTCAAGTTCATGACAGGTTAATGGAACCAAACTTGATCAACTGGAATGTTGCCATAAATGCACTACTGGTTGTCATTTGTACTGTTTGTCATTGCGTTTCCATACTTTATTCATGTACTTCACTCCCTTCTTCACGAAGCCAATTGCTCCGAGCTGCCCGACGGAGCAGTCGGGCGGGCGGCCGGTTCCGGTGACTGGAACAGGTAACTGACCTGATAAAGTGGTGCTATATAGGTGACCTGAGGTCAAATGTTGGGTCTAGCATCTGCATTGCATCATTAGTAATGTCCAAAACATCATTGATGCCCATTTTTGAGCATTTAAACACAATCACAGCGATCCATAACGATGACAAGCCAAGCCACGCAAAACCGGATTTTTGTCTCCAATCTGACCTCATTTGACCTTGAAGATATTGACCTAAGGTTACGACAATTGCACACAATAGAGTTCACTACCGTGTCCATCCACCCTGCGAATTTCGTTCCTCCAGCTCTACTAGGAGCCGAGATCTTAGGGGGGGGGGCGGAATCCGCCCCCCCTCCAGTGCGCGTAATTCTCAAGAGGCCCTCCAGGGCGCGTGTTAAGGGCCTTATCTGACCATGGACATTGTCAGAATTGATGTTGCTGTTGCTGTTAGCGACTACGGTACATATAGTTCCGTTCACGTTTACTTGAGACGCGTTGTCAGAGATGTGTTTAGGAAAACCGGTTTCGTTCCTGGGCATCTTCGATTAATTCATGCAATAATGCTCATTTCAAGTATCAGTTCAATTCATCAACTTCATGTTGTATGACTCAATTATACCGGGATCTTATCGAACTTTGTTGTATTTTGTACCTCCAGATTGACGTTAACCATAACATGGCACTGTATTGGACATTACGGATATACGTGAATGGATTGGAATGCGCCAGTCATGATGACATGGAAGTGTATGTGTTGCCGCTGCATTGATGTCGCCGTTTGTTGTTCTTTATCGGTATTGCTATTTGCGGTGCTGTTTGCCGGTTTTGGTACGACAGTGTTACCGTCGCTTGGGAATGGCCGTTATTGAACTGCAGTAATGTGGACTGCAACAACCACATCCACCTGGCGTACGGTCCACACGTCCTGGGGCTAACTGTCGGCTAATTGCACGAGCAACATAGCATGCAGGTATATGACCGCTGGATTATCTGTTGCAGCAGAAAATCTGCGGCCTGGCTCCTTCTAATGGTGGGAAGTATCGTTAGCGTGGCCGCTTCGTCCGGGTAATAGCTGTGCCGTTGCACGTGTACGTGCACATGGGCAGTCATTTGGAGCATAATGGTGTCCGGTGTGTTTGCCAAAAGGCAGTTCGTATGACGATTCGTCGATTGCATTATTGGCGAATAGAAGAGCCTCGAGTTCTTTTACGACTATTCAACTGCTAGGGACGCATAGCGTCGCCAATCCCTCACGCCGCTCTCACGCCCATTGAATCGGACCTTTTACACTGGTGGACTGTGTCCTTCAGTGTCCCGAAATGTCCCCTGAAAATTCGGTACTTACATGCATTGTTGAAAACGAACAGATACATTCTTCCAAAACAACAAGCTATTGCCAGCTTGGTTTTTCTGCAGGAGGAAGTCGGCGATAGGATGAATATTATGCAGTAGCTATCTTTAATTTATAATGGATCTCTATGTCTACGCGAAAATAACGAGGCTGGAACCGAGAAAATTCCTCTCGACATTTGCATGCACGTCACTCAAGACTTCGTGCTTATTCACTTGGGATTCTACCGATCCGGAACAACCATGGTTCAAATATAATTTAGAATGACTGTCACGATAAATCTCTATCGGAGATTTAATACATGGCGGTCAGTTTTCCATGTTTGTGTGTATGCGTATTTGTCTGTCTGTCTCTCTGTGTGTATGTGCCACTTTGGCACATACTGTGCCAAAACGACCGGGCGGATTTATCTAATTTTTTACACGTGATGCGCCGGTTTATGGCTGAGGTTTCGGGTCGCGCGGACCACTTGGGCACGTACCACGTGCCGTCAACTGGGGCCATGTGAAGATCAGTTAGCCAGGGCCACAGCATATAACACAAGTCGGACGAATATAAAACTTTGTGGAAACACGCGCCCGGTAGGTAGCTATGTGCTTTTGTGGTCGGCGGCCGGGTGCGCTGCACCGTGTGACCATCAGGCGCGTGCAACTGTTTTCAGTGGCGCACCTCCGAGCTGAGAGCGACGCGTACAAGAGCTATTCAATTTGGTGAGCGGATAGCCCGACACCGGGGCTATCCACACATGTACAATATGTAGGAATGGGCAAAGCGTAGCGCGTGCAATGCGCTCAGATTCGCGCGACACCTCCACTTCTGTTTCACATGGGACTGGGGCTTCTTCCGACGAAAATCTCTACCGCCACATGTTTGGGCCCGGCTCAGCTCACATCGCACGAACGAGAGATGTGTGACACCACGGTGTTGGCTACCCTTTCGGCACAGTTTCGGTGCGATCAGGTCAATGTGCTGCACGTGAGCGACATCAATGCGATGGGAGAGCGGGCTGCGCCGAAAACCTCCCACGTCAACTGGTTTAGCGTGCAAAACATGGATTTTTTACATCGGAATATGACCAATTTTAGTGCGCCGAAACGGCTCGGTTTCAACCGGCACAGCTCGCTAACCAATGGACCGACATACACTAAATCGACACGACGGTGTCGCCAAGACAATCTGCAAACTAGGCAGTGCAAACATTTTTGCCGCACGTGGCACGTGCACCCGGGGAGGTGTGTAAAGAAAAGGCGATCGTTTTCGTTTTTCACCGTTGGGTTTGGCGCTGGAAAACGGCTAAGTGACGATACGCTATTGTCTGCATTACCCAGTTCCAATTACCGGCTACATTTTTCCGATTGACCATGGCCACCTGCTGTATGCCAGGGGTCAACCAGCGCGACGAGTGTGTCGTGCAGTGACTCATAAAACAGGTTCTGTTCTCACCCAATCAACGTCCCTGTCAGACCATATTTTGGATGAAAAGTGGCAGGCACGCGTAGCTCCAAATGTTGTGATTCCCACGATATCTTTAGATTTTCCCCATCTAAGATACGTTTCCTACAATCAAGGCTGACCTGATGCATTACCAAACATCGCTTCCGGCATCCTCAGCCGGCTCATTGCATGGATGGATCGGTGGGTTTGCTGGAGCGAAGTTTACCGGTTGAAAATTGTTCATGCTCACGTGCTAGTGCGGATTTACTGAAGCCATCTTCATCGGTCGAAAATTGCATAGGCCGCGCATGCTGTCACGCCAGCCAAGCTACTGCTGGAAAGATTTCATAAGTTAATAAAACTTATGCTGTATACCGGGAATTGCAGCTGTGTATTATTAGCAGTATGGAAATGAAGTTGGAAAGGGCAGTTTAGGTCAAATAAAATTAGGTCTGCTTAGGTCAGGTCAGGTCAGGTCAGGTCAGGTCAGCTCCGCTCAGATCAGGTTAGGTTAGTTTAGGTTAGGCTGGGCTAGGCTAGCCTAGGCTAGGATAGGGTAGGTCAGGCTAGGTTAGTGTAGATTATCCAATTTGAGTTCATTCAGTTCAAACCCGATTGGGAGCGTAGTGGCCTGGATCGATTTTGAATACACCAACAATATGGGGGTTTGGTCTCAGTTAAATCACAACGAGAACGAAGTTTAAAATCATAGATGAATGAACTGTGATCAATGTTTTGCAAACAAAACGGCAAAACAACAACACGGCGCAGTACGAAAAATGCACTGATGTAGCTTTATTCGTGTTGCATGGGATCCACATTACGATACGAATCTGGAGCGACCACAGTCATTCTATTTTCTTCCCGTTTCACTTCTTTTCCTCATTTGTCATGTTCATCCTGATCCCTATATTTATCCGCCTACGGTAGTCGATTGGGGCGCCGATACTGGCCGCCCCTCGCCGAGCTGCAGCATCGTCACCTTACCCACTGCCAGGTCCCAACCTTCCGTCCTTTCCACATCCTGTCACCGACCTTATATCCCTTCCTTTTTACATCGCTCATTTCGTCTGGTACGAGAACAGGCGCCGTGGTTTGCGGATGTGCCTGCAGCAAATACAGATTGGTCGCGGGTGGACTCGGTGATCGCGCAGGCTGTGCAATTTGAACCCACGATCTTACCATCAATAGTGGAACGCACAACCGACTGAGCTACCGTGAGCCCCATTATCGAAGAATGCTGCTACCACGGTCACCTTACGTGAATGAATTAAAGCTTAGGATGCATCATATCGAACTCTCATGCAGCATGTGCTGATACGAAACATCACAACGGTACCGTTTGGTGTGCTGAATCACGAGTTCGCTAACCGAAAAGTGGCAGTGTGTGGCTGTTCTCAGTTAAGAGGTATCTGTGTAACACGTGCTGTTCCAATGTCTATGTACTGTGTACGTCTCCGACGTATTCCCGTCGGGGTGTTCCCGTCGTTTGACGCACCCGAACCACCCGCACGGGGCTGATCCACAAGACCCAGTCTCTCCCGGAACTGCTGCTGTAATTTCTTCCTTGGTTGGTTATTGGTTTTACGCCACGTCAACCGTTGAGTCATATAGCGTCGCCAATCTCTCACGCCGGTTGGTCGCGGGAGAAGAGTAGCGACAGGTGAGACTCGAACCCACAATATTTCGATTGTGAGACGAGCATCTTACCCCTAGACCACTCGTCCCCAGTGTAATTTCTTCCTTCTTTCTTTCACTCGCATCTTGTTTTCTTCGCCCGACACTGCCCACACTTTGACCTCCAGGCGGTAAGAAATGTGGAGAAGGTACTCAAAGCATCGAATCCAGGCATGCATAGTTGAGAGACCGGGCTGGCATGCACCCTCGCGGGCAGGTCGAGCCGCGGCAGCGGACAGGTCATTTATCTGATGAGGTGTGCACCCATAAATGGTGCATGTCATGCTGCTGCCGGTGTTGGTCAGAGCGTTTATCACCTTGTTGTGAATCATGGTGAGTTGAACATTGTACGCCACTCTGAAACTGGTACCGTCTGTTGCGGCGACGTAGGTCGGCCTCAGTAGACGTATCTCGGATACGTCTACTGAGTACGTCACTGTCTCGTTCTTTCCGAGAGGCCTCTGCTGTATCGCGCTTGTACTGGATCCGCAACGGCCGACAGAAGCGGATTGAAGACGGCGTGGGTTGGTCCAGACGGAAGTGCCACCCACTATTAGTTGCAAAGGCACCAGAATGGTACAGAACAGATTTGTTCTGCAGCTTCATCGCCGTCTCCCATCTGTTTGTATACAGCTTGCCCTGTGGCCTCGTCAAATTCCCATTTGACGTGAAGCACGGCCGAAGTGCAGGTACTGGATGACGTCGACTGCTGGTCGGCAGGTGAAGCCGAGTCCGTACGGGCGAGAGACGGCAGACATGCCACCAGCCGCTGCGTCGTATGATCCAGGAGAGCCTGTAGAGGCACACCAGCTGACGTCTCGGTGAATTGCATGCTGTTGACTGCCGGATAGCACTCTACCTTTGCCTCATGCACCTTTCCATAGGCAGGCAGGATGTCTGTCTTCGCCGCATCATTCGTCACTCGGCGGACCATACGGTAGCCGTGCACAGACAAGTCAGCTGACACATACATTGCCACCGCCCGGTCTCCTGACACGCGCTCGGGTTGGCTCACTTTAGAGCTTCTGAGGGCCCGGCGAATCTTGCTGGGCCGATTCAGTTATTCCCTCACCTGTCGCAGCACGAAAGCCGCGTCCTTCATGCCCTCAGCACAAGCACTTTGCCTAGCAGCCTCCACGAGCTACAGATAACTGTGCTGTTCAACAACTCTTGAGGACGCCCGACGCTGAGAAAGGACGCCGAGCTGATCGTAGATTCTACCTGGTCGCCCTCGCGCTCCTTCCACGGCCTCGTCATCAAGGCAGGTCTTAGCTTCATAATCACTCACGACGTTGTCCCAACTCTTCAGGGACACGTAGAACACCTCGTCTCCCGAAGGATAAGTCGCAAACTGACTTCTGAATTTACCCTGGGCTCGCTCACACTTTGACTTTCCTTTCAAGTTCTTGGTGATCAAGTCGGTCGCCTTTTTCGTGTCCACAATCGTCGACTCACTCGGGAGATAGTCCTGATGGATTTTCCCCATAACCAACTGCAAACTATAAGTAAATACATGAGCATAGTAGTTTCCACGCCCAAACGCTTTTGCACTGGTTTACAAGTCCACTAATTCCTCTCTGCTGACAAGCACCTCCATGTTCACTGTACGCAAAATCCAACCACACTGACCAGACCATTTCAGGCAAGGACAGCTCCCCTGCCATTGGAAACGCTCTACGCAACCTATCTCGACTTAGTCGCCTCGTCAGTTAGGGGATATTTTTTTGCACAGCGATCGCTGGATCAGGCTACCAGGTCAAAACACCCCGCCAGCCAGCGCCGCGGCGTCCGGCTGGGGCTTCCCCGTGCCGGCCACCGCATCGCACCGCGACCTGCCGGGATACAATTTATCACTACCGGTGTTAGAGCAGATAGGTGCAGCTGAAACTTACGGTACATATAGTCAAAGGAACGCTGATTTCATTGGGCTTGGTCTCTGGTTGTGTGCTGTTGGGCGTTTTTTAAACCTTAATCGAACTTGGAGGTACTAAAAACGACTGTTGTAATGACTTATTCTTTTATCAAAAATAGAATATTGTGAATCGTTCTATGCCTTTTTGAACCGCTTAACGCATTGAGAATGTTCTCAGCTATCACTTCATACCTCACTTGTCCAGGTTTTTTAGAATGCATCTTACCTTTATCAGTCGTCAAACTCCGACAACATTTGTGCACGCGCGCATCGTTTTTTCACACGTAATGTTGTCCATGTTCATGGACTTGTTACTATATCAAATTTTGTGAAAATTGTCATAAAAACTGTGACCTGGTGTGCGTCAAGCATTTGCTAATGCCATGGCTCCACGAATATGGCATCCAAAAATGGTCGAGAAATGCATTTCTGGCCGGATGAAAGGCGGGTACGTTGGTATGAAACGTTGAATCACACTGTGCAATAGAGCAGGCGGGTGGCTCCCTTCCCCTACCCTGCCATGTCCACAATGGAGCAGGCGGGCTGCTCTCCTCCTCCCTCCTTACCACGTCCTCAATGGAGCAGGTGACTGGCTGAACTTCCCCCTTCCCTAATTCATCAATAGAGGAGGCGATCCTCCCCTGCCCCTACCACTTCTGCAATGTAACAGGCGACCACCTTCCCTCCCCTCCTCCTACCAGTCACAAGCGGCTTACAAGGCAGCGACGGCGGCAATGATGGGCGGCATCATTTGGCCGGTGCCGGTGCCGGTGCCGGTGCCGGTGACGACACCGTCCGGTGTGGGTACGTACGTGTCTCCCGGCGGCGCGCACAGCTCCGAGTACCACTTGATCTTGGGCTCGGTGCCGCTGGTGCGCAGAGTGAGCACGGCGGCCGGCGTCGAGAAGGTGAACGTGATCATCTGGCTGGCGGCCGACACGGGCAGCACGGCGCGGCCGTCCGGCTGGCTGGAGTCGTGGCCGGTCGTCAGGTCACGCACGGCGCACACCGGGAACCGGCCGCCGCCCAGCGACGCCGGGTACTGCGGGCACCGTCGGGTTACAGTCAGGTTACAGTCAGGTCACAGTCCGTCACAGTCCGTCACAGTCAGGTCACAGTCGGTCACAGTCGGGTCACGCACGGCGCACACCGGGAACCGCCGCCGCGCCAGCGACGCCGGGTACTGCGGTGACCGTCATGTCACGCACGGCGCACACCGGGAACCGGCCGCCGCCCGGCGACGCCGGGTACTGCGGGCGCCGGCAGGTCACTGTCAGGTCACACGCCGGGTACTGCGGTCACCGTCAGATCACGCACGGCGCACACCGGGAACCGGCCGCCGCCCGGCGACGCCGGGTACTGCGAGCACCGTCAGGTCACACGCTGGGTACTACGGACACCGTCAGATCACAGTCCGGCCACACGCCGAGTACTGTCAGCACCGTCAACCTTGATCCCATGTCAACTTGTCAAAATAATGTTCATGCGATGGCATCGCCCGCAGAACAACAGTAACACGCTTCATCACCATGCAAAGGGTGTGGTATTTTCGTGATCGATCCTACATAGAATGTTCCTGGTGGTTTCTCGCTATCTATCTCACTCTAAATCTCACTCTAAATCTCACTCTAAATCTCACTCTAAATCTCACTCTAAATCTCACTCTAAATCTCACTCTAAATCTCACTCTAAATCTCACTCTAAATCTCACTCTAAATCTCACTCTAAATCTCACTCTAAATCTGTCTGTCTGTCTGTCTGTCTGTCTGTCTGTCTGTCTGTCTGTCTGTCTGTCTGTCTGTCTGTCTGTCTGTCTGTCTGTCTGTCTGTCTGTCTGTCTGTCTGTCTGTCTGTCTGTCTGTCTGTCTGTCTGTCTGTCTGTCTGTCTGTCTGTCTGTCTGTCTGTCTGTCTGTCTGTCTGTCTGTCTGTCTGTCTGTCTGTCTGTCTGTCTGTCTGTCTCGTCTGTCTGTCTGTCTGTCTGTCTGTCTGTCTGTCTGTCTGTCTGTCTGTCTGTCTGTCTGTCTGTCTGTCTGTCTGTCTGTCTGTCTGTCTGTCTGTCTGTCTGTCTGTCTGTCTGTCTGTCTGTCTGTCTGTCTGTCTGTCTGTCTGTCTGTCTGTCTGTCTGTCTGTCTGTCTGTCTGTCTGTCTGTCTGTCTGTCTGTCTGTCTGTCTGTCTGTCTGTCTGTCTGTCTGTCTGTCTGTCTGTCTGTCTGTCTGTCTGTCTGTCTGTCTGTCTGTCTGTCTGTCTGTCTGTCTGTCTGTCTGTCTGTCTGTCTGTCTGTCTGTCTGTCTGTCTGTCTGTCTGTCTGTCTGTCTGTCTGTCTGTCTGTCTGTCTGTCTGTCTGTCTGTCTGTCTGTCTGTCTGTCTGTCTGTCTGTCTGTCTGTCTGTCTGTCTGTCTGTCTGTCTGTCTGTCTGTCTGTCTGTCTGTCTGTCTGTCTGTCTGTCTGTCTGTCTGTCTGTCTGTCTGTCTGTCTGTCTGTCTGTCTGTCTGTCTGTCTGTCTGTCTGTCTGTCTGTCTGTCTGTCTGTCTGTCTGTCTGTCTGTCTGTCTGTCTGTCTGTCTGTCTGTCTGTCTGTCTGTCTGTCTGTCTGTCTGTCTGTCTGTCTGTCTGTCTGTCTGTCTGTCTGTCTGTCTGTCTGTCTGTCTGTCTGTCTGTCTGTCTGTCTCTCTCTCTCTCTCTCTCTCTCTCTCTCTCTCTCTCTCTCTCTCTCTCTCTCTCTCTCTCTCTCTCTCTCTCTCTCTCCGCGTGCCATCAGTGGTTGCAAAGGGAAGCCCCGCGGAGGCCAGTTGACCTACCTAATGGCGCAACTCACCAAGAGGAGCAAGGCGATGACCTTTCGGACCGATTCATCAAGGAAATCGCTCACGGGACTGGTCTCCATAGCCGGACTACAGGCTCACGGGACTGGTCTCCACAGCCGGACCACAGGCTCACGGGACTGGTCTCCATAGCCGAACCACAGGCTGACAGGACTGGTCTCCATAGCCGGATCACAGGCTGACGGGACTGGTCTCGACAGACGAATCGGGTGGGTGGGTCGCATAGGCTGGACAGGCGGTGAGCAGGTGCTCCACGCCGTTCACCTGAGCGCACACCGGGTGGTCGCCGTCCTCCGGTCAGGTCGGTGCGGCATAGCGCGTCACGCGTCGGTGTGACTGGACCGTTCGGGGCCGCCGGCGGGTACGGCGGCCGACCTCCAGCGCGTCAAATCGCCGCGGCCGGCAGTGCCTGCTGGGCAGGGTGTGTGCCTCTCTGGCTCGGGCGCCGAACCACTGCCGGCCTGGCAACGGGCGGCTCCATGTGCGCCTGTGGGGCGAAAGGGAGCCACTCGGCGGCCGTTGACCGCCGCCCGGTTCGCCACACAAGCTGCAGCTTGATTGACGTCACAGCCAGCGCGGCCGCTGCAGCGCTATGCTAATGCTCCGGTCGCATGGCGTGTGGAGCGGGTTAGAAACTTGCCACCAGCCGTCCCGAGGTTACGCTCCGCTACAGCTGCCGTCCTCATTGTCAGCCTTCTGCCAGCTGAATTACGGCTCTTGACGCAACTTCAAGAAAAAGGGATGAAAAATTCGCTCGCTTAACAAAAAACATCATGTTAGGGTCAAATATTTTCTTGTGGTACGACAAAACAGAGATTTCTCTTTGTTTTTTTTTCTACCACAAAGAAAGTAATTGTGGATCCGGCGACAAGTACTGTGGATCGGGCGACAATCACACGATATTTCACACAGTTGCGTACCGGACGGTAGCTTGCACTAACCACCCAATAATTTAAAACTTGGGTCGCAGATGTTGGTACTACTTGGCTTAGTACAACACCAATCACACTTCAATCATCATGCTTCCGAAATATCTCATGCATGCACCAATTACTTCATCCTGTTTCCGATATATTCGATAACAATGGCATCACTACCAATACCTACACCACTGGAAATTTAGTGACGAGACACCACCTGTTGTCACCACTGCGGTGTCGAATGGCTAATGTTCACTCTGCAACAGGCAAGGTACCGTAACGCTATTACTAAAACCCTAAATCGTGCAGCATTGCTGATACGCCTGAAGCTCCGGAATGAACCATTCACATGGGTTCTGATGGCTCCGGCCAACCAACAGTCGGGATAGCTGTATGACTCAGACTCACCAACAGTCGATAGCTGTATGACTCCGGCCCACCAACAGTCGATATAGCTGTATGGCTCCGGATCACCAACAGTCGAGATAGCTGTATGACTCCGGCTCACCAACAGTCGAGATAGCTGTATGGTTCGGCCCACCAACAGCCGAGATAGATGCATGGTTCCGGTCCAGCAAAAGTCAAGATGGAGGTGTATCACAACCTCCACAGGTCATAACCTCCACAAATTCAACATACTCGAAGCGGTCGTAACCTCCACAGGTCATAACCTCACCGTTCACAACCTCCACAACTCCGAAGCGGTCATAGCCTCCGCAGTTCATAACCTCCATAACTCCGAAGCGGTCATAACCTCCATAGGTCACAACCTCCACAACTCCGAAGCAGTCATAACCTCCACAGCTTCAAGAACTTCATAATTTCCTAGAAGCATCACCCTAGCTATCGCTATGTAGCAACACGGTCTAGGTATTATGCTGGGTTATGTTAGACTTGGTTAGGTTAGGTTAGGCTTGGTTAGGGCTACTATACTTGAACGCTCAATCTCATGACATTCATTCCATATTTGTTGCGATAATACCTAGATGAAGTGATGCTTCCAGGAACGCATGAAATTCTTGAATCCGTGGAGGATGTGAGCTGTGGAGGCTATGACCGCTTCGGAGTTGTGTAGGTTGTGACCTGTGGACGTTATGAACTGTGGATGTTATGACCGCTTCGGAGTTGTGAGCTGTGGAGGTTATAATCTGTGGAGGTTATGACAGTTTTGGAGTTATGGAGGTTGTGAACTGTGGAGGTTATGACCCGTGGAGGTTATGACCTGTGGAAGTTACGTCCGCTTCGGGTATGTTTAATTTTTTGAGGTTATGAACTGTAGAGATTATAACCTGCGGTGGTTATGATACGCTGTCGTCGAGATAGCTGTATTGTTCAGGCCCACCAACAGTCGAGATAGCTGTATGGCTACGGCCACCAACAGTCGAGATAGCTGTATGGCTACGGCCACGAACAGTCGATAGCTGTATGGCTCCGGCCATCAACAGTCGAGATAGCTGTATGGCTTCAGCCCACCAACAGTCGATAGCTGTATCGATGAATGTTGCAGGACAGAAGAGAGATTCTCAAACGAGACGTTTGACAAATTCTAGTGAGTCGGCACATCACAGACTGGCGGACATCAGGTCTCCATTGATTACAGCGTACAGCGACAGGTGCCTGGGTGGCGCACGTCGCCCCGGCGTCCACTCGGCACATGACCCCGGTGCAGCCTGTGGCGGCTAGCTCCATCGGTGCTGGGCGCATTTATCGGGTGTACCTGTGCAGGCATCCGAGTTTTGACGCAACCCGCCCCCCCCCCCACTCTTCTGCTCTCCCTCCGTCCCTCTCCTCGTTGCTGAGAGCTTATATTGTGTTTGGGTCGCGCATCTGGTGCAGCACTAGGGTGGCGCTGAACATGTGCGCCACGGTCGTGCTGCCCAAGCGCATCTGGTGGTCGACACGTTTCTCACCCCGCCCGGTCTCGTATCCAGTGTACCCGGCCGGCGTTTGCATATTACCCCGCTCGGCCACACGCCGGGCTGGGTCGACCGCGGTCAAGGGTCGTCAACATGTCGTAGGTCGACATGCAAACACGCTTGCCAGCGCTGGACGTGCCGCTGGGTGGCAGACGGGTTCCTCTGGCGCTGCTGACGGCTCCAGTCTCAGTTGGCTCGTGTTGCGACGGGGCGGAGTCTGTGGTGGCCGAGAAACTGATGGTCTCTCTCTCTCTCTCTCTCTCTCTCTCTCTCTCTCTCTCTCTCTCTCTCTCTCTCTCTCTCTCTCTCTCTCTCTCTCTCTCTCTCTCCCCCCCTTTTTCTCTCTCTCTCTCTCTCTCTCTCTCTCTCTCTCTCTCTCTCTCTCCCTTTCTCTATTTTTGATCCCTCTCTTTCTCTATTTTTTATTTCTCTCTCTTTCTCTCTATTTTGTTCTCCCTATTTTTTCCCTTCTCTCTATTTATTATCTCTATTTTTTCCCTCTCTCCCTCTCTCTATTTTTGTATCTCTCTCTCTCTCTTTCTCTCTATTTTGTTCTCTCTATTTTTATCCATCCCTCCCCCCTCTCTCTCGATATATATACATATCTCTCTCTAATGCACCCTCCCAGAGTATGCATCCCATACATATTGCACATGCCATATATCAAGATCAGCGGTGCCAACCGGTTGACCTCGCCGTTGTTGTTCGCCGTGCAGAATAGCAGATTCTGCACGGGAAGCGGGGACGTTCAGCTTGCCAGACATAGGGCCCGAGCCATGTGCTTCGCTTCAAAACCGAAGCCAAATATTCTCGCAGACCACGGAGCCAACGCCGAAGTCAATGCGCATGCGTGGATCGAAGTCGAGGACAGGTGTCGGCCATCTATTTAGAGATTCGCAAAGCCAAACACGAAGTCAAAGCCGTTTTTTGATATATCTCACAATATTTAATAGTAGTGTAATACAATATTTAATACCATGTTTAATACTAGTTTCACCTCATCAGCTCCTCACCCTTCATGCTAAAAGTATGTACTTTCAACTGTCACTCACTGAAAAGCTCCCTCTCTGAAGTTCGCTCTTTATGTGATTCATATAACATGATATTTCTGCAGGAGACATGGCTGTCTAAATTTGAGCTACCCATGTTGAATAACATTCGCAAAGATTTTCTTGGTTTGGGGGTCTCTGTTTTTGACTCGTCTAGCTCTCTGTCGGTTGGCAGACCATTTGGGGGTGTTGCTATATTGTGGAAAAGGTGTCACCAAGCTTGTGTTAAAATTAAAGCAATAAGTGAGAGAATAGTGCAGATTGACACAATCACAAATGTTGGTTGCCTGTCACTGCTCAATGTCTACCTGCCAACTGATTATAGAGATTCTGAGAGCCATGACAATTTTAGTATGACTCTTGGCCAGCTGAGCTGCATTTTGGATCAGGTGTCAACAAAAACGTCATATTATGGGATTATTGGAGACTGTAATGCAAACAGCCATGGCTCACTTTTCTTCACAGAACTCAAGGAGTTCTGCTCAGAGAACCAGTTATTTGTATCTGATGTGGACTACTTGGGACACAACAACACTACTTACACATATGTTAGCGCATCTCACATCTCAGTGTCATGGCTTGACCATTGCC
This sequence comes from Ashinkailepas kermadecensis, assembly GCA_034440615.1. NCBI lineage: Eukaryota > Metazoa > Arthropoda > Thecostraca > Neolepadidae > Ashinkailepas > Ashinkailepas kermadecensis. Next base: position 22,786 of record JAOTOM010001562.1, on the reverse strand, counting down.
TGTTTAGCCATAAATTGCACTCAGTAATTCATGATATATCTGTCATATATGATGTTAGCTTACACGACCACCTGCCCCTTGCTGTGCAAGTACTTGTACATCCTACTGATTATGCTGACCCAGAACAACAAGCCAGAAGGCCCCCAAAGGTATGTTGGAGCTTAGCTGATGGTGCAAGCCTAGCTCATTACAACTATTATATTTTAGCTCATTTAGACCTGCACTGCCCTACTGGTCTTAGAGACCTGAGGAGCAACTGTTGCCAAGCAGGTTGCAGGTGTATGTCACATGTGGATAAAATAATCCGGGGATACTCCACTTTGGTCGAGGCTATTGTTCTTGCTGGCAATAATTGCATCAGACAGAATTATCGTGGCCAGAGCAACCACCCTGGCCAATTGCCTGGCTGGAACCACATTGTAAGATTAACGCATGATTTTGCACGCAGGGCATTTATTTGCTGGAGGTCTAGTGGTTCTCCCAGAGATGGGCCCCTAGCTCAGACAAACCCGCCTCTCATTCAAGTATGCACTGAGAAAATGCGAAAGGGAGCAAAACGCAGTTATGGCCAACAAATTGGCATACTCATTCCTGAACCATTCCCCCACTCGTTTTTGCACTAGGATTAGACAAGAAATGGGATGTGGCATTCCACTTCCATCGAGCTTCGGTAGCTTCACGGGTAAGGAGGATATCGCTAAAATGTGGAAAAAAACATTTTCATTCCATTTTCAATGATGACAGCTGCTCCAGTGATGATGTTGCAATCAATCAGTTCTTGCTAGAGCCTGCAGATGATATCCCCCCCGATAACTGTTGAGGATGTAAGAAAGTCAGTGGCCAGGCTCAAAAGTGGGGAAAGCTCCTGGTTGGGACTCCATAGCTCCTGATCACTTGTTGCATCTATGGCCAGGTGTCTTGTCCATTCTGACTGTCCTGTTCAATGCAAGTATGAACCACTGTTTTCTGCCAGATGATTTGATATTTTCCCTGCTGGTGCCCATCATCAAGGACAAAAGTGGCCCATTGGATGACACATCAAACTACCGAGCAATTGCTCTCTCTACCAGCATATCTAAAGTGCTGCAGCTCATCCTTGTAGAACGGCTAGAGCCGTTTTTACATACAAATGAGGCTCAGTTTGGCTTCAAAGCCGGACACTCCACCAACCAGGCTACATATGTTCTCAAGGAAACTATTCACCACTACACCAGGCAGGGTAGCCCAGTCTATGCCTGCTTCTTAGATGCCAGCAAGGCATTTGACAGAGTTTGTCATGCAAAGCTTTTTCAAATACTAGCTGACAGGGGTGTCCCGACAGCATACCTCGGACTTCTAATTACGTGGTATCGGTCCCAACAGATGGGAGTGAGGTGGGCTGACAGTAGATCGGAACCATTTTCTATTCAGAATGGCGTCAGACAAGGGGGAAATCTCTCACCTCTGCTGTTTAATGTGTACATAGATAAGCTTTTGTGATTTGCAAAAGACTGGTGTCGGTTGTCATGTTGGACTGCACGCTGTAAATGTTCTGGCATATGCTGATGACATTGTTATGCTGGCCCCCACTAGGGCAGGACTTCAGGTGCTAGTTAGGTCGTGCGAGACCTTTGCAGCCTCGATGGATGTGAAATTCAATGTTAAAAAGACTGTCTGTATGATGTTTAGCCCTCAAAAACCATACTCGTCATCACATCTGATGTGTAGCCAAGGGCCACGAGTACTCCTTTGTGGAAAACCGCTTGTGTGGGTCCAGAAGTTCAGGTATCTGGGGCACGTAATTGAGTGCAACCTGAGTGATTGTGCAGATATGCAGAGGACCAGACGCGCACTGTACTACCAGGTAAACATGCTCTGTGCTACGTTAGGATATGCAGACAAGCTCATGCTAGTTAGGCTGTTTAAGATATACTGTACCCTCTATGGGTGTGAATTGTGGAACACTGTGGGTGTGAAACGAGCTTTTCGCGAAGTCTGTATAGCCTATCACTCCTGCTTGAAAAGGCTAGTCAAGGTTCCTCGATTCTTTCGCAATCATGAAGTGTATCGGCAGTTTGGAACTCTGCCGTGCCACATGCTGGTGGCAAGTAGACATATTTTATTTGTGCGTAGCCTCATGGACAGTGGCAATGCCATTATAAAAGCACTGCGTGAGAGTGATGTAGCTCGGTTGGGTATTATTGCACAAAATCATGCTCGAATTAGGTATGAATATGAACTTGTATCTATGGATTTATCGGTGGCCAGTAAAGCTGACATCAAAAACACATTTAGGTCCCGGCTGGAACGAATTGTACTGGAAAGAGCAGATCAGGCTCATGTGCATGACCCAGGGTAGAACAGGACAGGTGTGGCACCCTGTGGTTGCTGTCTCAGTTTGGTTGTGCGTTGCTGGTCTGTATGTATGAAGTCATTGTGTGTTGTAGTATGGTAGCCCAGATATGTACCTAGAATGGTGCGAAATAAAGGTAATTATTATTATAATATAAGTTACGAATCGATGACAGTAAGTAATACTCTCGTGGAATGACGGATCGTCGTTTCCCCAGTATCAAGAGAGTCGTCAATTTATACATCCATTGTTAATCCGCACCAAACCTGGCCTATCCATACAATTTCAGCGACAAGAACATCACTGACGTCACCAACTTGTCTGCAGTGCATATTTGCATGTCATCATACATAAATATAAGCTTTGCCAGCTACATTCGCAGCAGAATGCCGGACGCTCCGCTATCTGCATAGACAGATACAGAATTTGCAACGCAACTAGCTTTCCGGTTTGTTGAACGGCTTTCTTATTTATCTGCACACGCGAGGTAGGAATTGTTTGTGTTGCTTGCTACATGATTTCTCCGACAACTAGAGGGCTTCCAGGCTCATTTTTAATATTCGTGTATATTTAACTCCGTCCGGATTCGCTAAACCGTCAAATATGACGTCATTTTCCCTTGGCATGGTGTCCCCCGGGTTGGATTTGTACTTCGTAATACTGAATGAGGAGAGGAACATTTGTGTATGATCGAATACGGAGAGGATGCTTTCCTTCAAACTTCCTTCAAACCTGTGACATCAGAATTTCAGTTTGCACGTACCAGTGAATCTTGAGCACTTTAGCTGAACGATCGCTTGAATAACCTAACACGGTGACGAAAGCTGGCAGGACAAACAATGCTTCAGGACGAGTCGATGGAAGCACATAACGAGCGACATATTATTTTCCTAATTGACATTGCCTGTGGACTTTCACATCCTCTTCATACATTTAATTGTTATGTCATGTTGGTAGGTGATCCGTAGGCTCAGGTCAAGTTCATCCTCTCTGCCGCTCTTGATATAAAATGGCTAGTAGCATCCGGGTAAATACTGATTTAGCGTTATCTGGGAGAAAAACTGGCCACTGAATCGGAATTGAGTCTCTTAAAATATCCTATCGTTCTTTGCAATAAATAAATCATCTGAGGTCAGCAGTGGCCCATGACCTTTGAACTTCAAAAGTTGATTCAGGCTAATTGATGACGTAGCATAATGTCAAGCACCAACAATGCAACATGGCGTTCATCTTACCACAGTAACTGCTGCAAAAGAAGCAAAAGTACGGTTTGGGCCATATCTCTACGGATGTGCGTTCATCAAAGACGGCGCAGATCGACGACCTGATATGACGTCATCATTTTGAAATGTTTCTTGTTCAGCGGTAGCCGAAACTAACACAGATGTGGGGGACGTCTGGTCGGCGCTTGCTTTTTTGTTATTTACACAATCACACCGTAGATATTGTAGACAAGGCTTAATTGTGAACATGGCGCCTTGCTCGCTGTCAAAAATATTCATTCTGCGTGCACCATTGGTAGTGGGACGCCACGGGTCAATCCCTCATCACAAACCCAGCAGAAAGTTGGTGTTTCTCATTGCAATATATCGTACATGCATTCCCTTTTCAAGCCTGAGCCGCTTTGCAGCATTCGTGCCTGCAGAATATAGAAGTGGTGGAGGATCTGGGAATTCAGCTGTCTGGAACAAGCTGTATGTCTGGATAGCGTGCCCTTCTTCAGCGGGCCAAGGACATGGATGAGGATACGAGCAGACACAAATAATTGAAAATCGACTAATAAAAGTTTCTCTTGTCTCAGCATTGGCAGGGTCTCCAGCCGCACACAATCGACTGGGGGTGGGGTCAGAATTGGCGCGTTTTTCCGATCCCCTGCCAGCCGCACAACACAGACTGTGTGTGGGGTCAGAAATGGCGTATTTTTTTTCGATCCCCTTGGCTATCTCCCAAAACAACTGAACCGACTTGAACGATTCACTCGGCAATCGATAGCTCTGTACCATGCGACGTACGAACATGCCCAACTTCTTCAGGTCCAAAATAAGGTCACAGGTCAAGGTCAAGGTCAAACACCTACACGGGACCAACTTTCACAACAGTAGCACGGAATACAACAGCACGTGGCGGATAATGTAAGACAAGATATACACCGTCCACATGCACTTCAGAAGCTATTTTTATAACTATTATCATCCTCAAATTCGGGGAACGTCATTATATCACACGGCTTCACACGCCACGCATTGCGCGGTTGTTCGAGGACTGCGCGTGCCTTCTGCTCGATGCCGTTTTGCGTCATAATTATCTCATACTTTTGCTGTGCTGTCGCTCTCGCTTCCGCCCTTTTGCGCGTAACCGGCCATTTGAAGCAGAGAGTGGGGTCCGTCCGGACTTCTTACCATGTCCACCACAAGGTGACGTTACAAAGTCCAAGTCACGTGGCACATGCAGAAATAAATGTGCACGGATATATAAATTGTGTAAAGAAATACAATAAATGTATTGTACGACAACACGAAAAACTAGAATGAAACAATAATGAAAAAGGCATCTCAGTACCTAACCGCAAGACTACGTGTAAAATAAACAATGACTACACATGATACTTACAAGTAACAAAATCAGTATGTTGTAGCACTCTCTACACCTACCTTGGCAGTTGGTTGCAAGGCAGCGTGACAACGGCTGTCCTACATGCTGCTGACGAAATGCAGTCAGAGACGTGGACATGTGTGCACGTGCACGGACAAACCTTCGTCCCACGTGTCCGATTGTGTAGTGCCGTGTCCACAAACGGTGATCCGACACGTGAACAGTGCTGGACCAGAGGTGCCGCGCCCACAAACAGTGATCCCGACACGTGAACAGTGCTGGACCAGAGGTGCCGCGCCCACAAACGGTGATCCCGACACGTGAGCAGTGCTGGACCAGAGGTGCCGCGCCAGGGGATTAGTGGTCTAGGGGTAAGATGCTCGTATCACAATCGAAAGGTTGTGGGTTCGAGTCTCACCTGTCGCTACTCTTCGCCCGCGACCAATCGGCGTGAGAGATTGGCGATGCTACATGACTCAACGGTCGACGTGTCGTAAAACCAATAACCAACCAACCAAGGTGCCGCGCCCACAAACGGTGATCCGACACGTGAGCAGTGCTGGACCAGAGGTACAACGCCGTTGCGCATCAGAGCGCGTTCGTCCGCTTCGAGCGGCCGGCATTTGACGCGGCCGATGTTGGCACGTGGATCGCCATGCGTGACAATCTGACGCTGGACACGGTCTTACGGTTTAAGCCACGATGTTCCACAAAGCCAGTAGAGCGGCAGTGCCAGGGCTTTGGCACCAAGACATCGGGTATCGCCCACCACCAGCCGTGAACTGGTTTTGAAACGAGCAATAAGCCGGAAATGTTTTCATCGGTAGTCCTGGGCATGCGATCTGTGGCACGTGATTCTCACCTCTGCAGACTAGCTTCAGCTGTGCGAGCCCTTCCCTATGCATTGCACTGCATGCTCAGGACGTGAAATAAAACAACAGCGCGGCAGCGGTCTCAAATGTGGTGACAGACAGATCAAGTACATTTGTCCTTACCAGGGAAGCACATCTGAAGGGAATACGCAAAAGTGATACATCAGGGAGCAAGCGCGGACGTAAGGCCCGTAGTGCCGCCGGCTCACCTGGTGGATGAGCCCGGAACTACAAGCATGTGGTTGGCCCATGGACTGAATCGTCGAGTTACGCGCCGGAGAGGATCCATAATTATCTCATAGCTTCAGAAGGCCATACTATTGGTTCAGTGCAGATATATTTTCCGGGAGATGGAAACTATTCTGCATCGAACCAATTGTCCCATTCTTTAAAAAAAACACGTTTTTTTGTCAATGCATCTTCGAAGACCGAAGACAGCGCGGCGCATTGCACGCGGAGCGCGGTATTGTGCGCTACGGTACCACGCGAAAGGAGCGAGCGGCTGTTCAGAAATAAACGTATCATTCCATTATCAGACGCACAATAAGTGCAAAAACATCATAAGGATCTAATTTGACTGGATTTAAAAGTACAAAGTTTAAAAGCCGGAGTTAAAATATCCTACAAACTTCAGTGTCAGCTAAAGACAGGGGCGTTACCGAGGTGCAGGCAGGGGTAGCCGTGCTCCCTCCGACTGGGATGCTCAGATGTTGTATGCGCCAAAGGGGGCTGGGTGAAATGACCCGCCCCAGTCTGACAGCAGCTACAGCCCCCCCCAGTAGGCCATGAGCACCCGGTGATAAATACCCTATTATGAATTCATATTTGCACGAAGTTGAACTGGGATATACCAAGCCTATTTCACCATCCATTTCCGACGACACGTTCGTGGGCTGCTTCGCACTCAGTTGAGAAGCCTCGCTGGCAGATAGCAGCCAAAGCTGTTCTAAAAATGTGGCTACACGATTTATGATTGAAATGTAGCTTTTCTGTCCAAGGTTTCTGTTCTTCTCCTTCTTTATTCTACCTGTTTGGAACTGGTCTCACCTAACGTTGGAAAATGACACATTTCTTACGAATATTGTTTGTTGTAATTGCGATCTTTTCGCACATTAGTGCTTCGCTAAATGCTTTGTACCTCTCTAAATATTCATCCGAATTTAAAACAGCACCGATCGATCAAGAAAAAGCATTCTTTGTGCAACTGACCAATGGCGGACGGACGCGCGGAGTAGCTGGGCAACGGAGGTACAGGTCTGTAGGGTACAAGGTACAGGGCTAACATCCAACAACAGCGGCAGTCGGCTACAGACCGTCGACCAGCCACCTCCAACTCACGATCAATCAAAGAATGCAATTTAAAACGGGAAAACGCGGACCCCGCCCCACGACCGGCCGCTTTAAGAACCCCGTGCACAGATGAGCAGGTCACCAAGTCGACCCAAGGCGGCCGCCAGCCCACTGACCGTGCCCGGTGTGCCGTCCCAGCTTCGGATGCGCTCGAACAGCTTCTGCACCACCAGCGGCTCGTGGCAGATGAAATACGAGTTGTTCGTGGTGTGGTAGCCGTACCTGGAACAGCACACGGCTAGTCTCAGACGCCAGCACGCAACGCTTTCGCGCGGGGCTATTTCTGGTGATGTGAACGAATCACGATGAAATGAGGTTGCCAATAATCCAGTGATGAGCAACGGACTCCGCTATACCGCAAACTTGCGTATTATGATCGCCCATGGGGTAATGCTCAGGCAACGCTGCCCCTGTCGGCGGCCCGCCGCCACTGCTGCTAGCCCTGACACCGCCACTGCAGGTGCCGGCCACCTAGGCCCGCCGCCTCTGCTTCTGGCCCTGACGCAGCCACTGCAGCTGCCGACCGTATGGGGCCGCCGCCACTGCTTCTAGCCCTGACGCCGCCCCTGCAGCTGCCAGCCATCTGGGCCCGCCCGGCGGTTGACAGTGTGGCTGCCAGAGGAAGATGATGAGCCGATGCTCAGGGGCACGTCGACATCAAGGCCATTTTGTGCTGATATATAACATCTCACTCAGCCAAGCCAGTGCTAACGATGAACGAAAAGTGATGTTGGTGCGCGACGTTCCCCAGAGATGACAGGATTGATGAACTAATCAGGCAGTGAAATAACTGGCTTCACTAGAACTATTTGGTGTTGGAAATATTAAACGTCCAAAATGTTGCACAGATCGCGCAAAATCTGACCTTGGCGGTGGAGCACTTACGTACAGCACGAGATGGTACTGCTGGTGTGTGTACCACCTAGAGAAGATTTGACGTCTAAAGATGCGGTTGTGTAATTGGTCCATGCTATAACACAACGATAGAACTGCTGGGGGAGGGAATTTTGCCTATTCCCCCATGTTTTTTCCGGGATAGCCGCCGAACAGGGAGATCGCGCTCAAATTAGGCATACCTTCTGATAATTGAGTAGCGGAACTTCGGATATTAAAACTTGTATATAGGGACCAGAGCACAGAGCTAGACGGGGTCAAGGTCAGGTCACCGGTTCCAAAGTGTCATCTTAGGATACTTCTCCAAGAACTGTCACAAAAAGAGTTTCAAAGGTACAAAGAGATTATGCACATCGATGTGCGATGACAATCATAATTGCATAAATCATAAATCGGAGTGGGAGATATCAGAGCAAGGAAGTAAATAAGAAAAACTATACTCAGCCTATGCGCAATCTCACTCCGAATATTGTGTACATGCATGGAGACCCTACTTAGAAACCGATATTGATATGCTAGAAAGAGTGCAGCGCAAAGCTACTGGAGCTTACGGCATCGGATATGCACTCATCCAAGTATCGGAGATAAGGGGTGACATGATTCAAATGTTTAAATAATTGTAAAAGGGATAGAAAATGTCAATCTGAATGATGATGTTCCATTTAAAGTATCGCATAGGGACTACAGACAGGCTAGGCAAGTCGAGGCGTAGGACAGTTAAACGCCAACAAGTTTTTGTTCAGTCAAAGGGTGGTCGATCAATGGAATGGGCCGCCTGGTGATGTGGTAGAGTCCCGTAAGTAAAAGAAAAAGAAAAAAGGTTAGATAATGCCAATCCGAATGATGTTCTATTTACAACATCGCATAGGGGGCATCGATACAGGCTAGATAATTCAATGCGTAGGACAGCTAAACGCCAAGTTTTCAGTCAAAGGGCGGTCGATCAATGGAATGGGCCACCTGGTGATGTGGTGCAGAGTCGCTCATATAATGCATTTAATAGTAGGTGGGATACACTCTCCAGGTTCAATAATCTTATATTTTAATTCTGAGGTGTGCGATGGGAAGATGGGAAATAGGGTGGAAGAAGTGGGATTGATGAGGTGAGTACCACATGTGTTACTCGATCCACGCGTCTGTTATGCAAGATCGAGTGAACAGGATTCGGCAGGCTGGGGTAGATAGTTTCTTTATATTTTAGGATATAGTACTGAAATGGGTGTTTAAGCATCTTTTTCCAGGCTTATAGTATCTTCTCTTTGCATAGGCTTAGCCCCGACGGGCCCCTGCGGCTCGCATCAAGGGGACGAGTGGTCTAGGGGTAAGATGCTCGTCTCACAATCGAAAGGTTGTGGGTTCGAGTCTCACCTGTCGCTACTCTTCGCCCGCGACCAATCGGCGTGAGAGATTGGCGACGCTACATGACTCAACGGTCGACGTGTCGTAAAACCAATAACCAACCAACCGGCTCGCATCAAGTCTCAACACTTTATGGCACCACAATGCTGCCATGGGTTCTTCCATCTATCAAGTTAATTAGTTATTAGGGCTTTGGGGCGCATCGACTACATTGGTCAGGTAGCGCCCATTTCCATCTATCAAGAGATGCATCCAGACCGCAGATCATTTGCATAAAGCATCGTCATGCACAACCACGGATAGACCTCATTCACACCGTACATCACGTAAGCCGCTTGACAGGCAGCATCCTGTAGTACGCTTGGTGCCGCGGATACAATTACTTCCCGGCTGATGAATGGAACATGGCGGTTAGAAGAGGCCCGTGTGTAGTGGAGATTTCCGGGCGCGTCGGCCGCTTTATGGCTTTATTGCGCTCATCACTGCCAACATATTGGACGAGCTTCGGGAGTGAAAACGAAACGTTCACACCAGCGATGAGGCCCCTGGCAGTCACCAGTGGGTGTTCTCCCCTTCAAAACTGTCCGATATCCGCGTTCCCTTGACCATCACACAATGAAAATAATTCCACTGAATCACCCGCACACGCTTCAGCTAGGCCTCCCAGGGGCCTTACATTCAGCTGTCCACAAGACAACTCCAGGCGCTGCACGACGCGAGCAGCAACCGTGCTCATGGCCCATTCCATAGCAGAATAATGCAGCATAATCATCCTTTGATAGTGATGAACATCTTCGCCGGCGTAAGATACCTTTCCATTTCCATAGGATACCTTACCTTTCCATTTCCATCATAAAGTCGTAAAATGCACAAATCTGGGACATCATATAACTTGGTTGCATGTTAATATCTCGTAAGGCAGGAGCAATTTATATTTGGTGGCTTCATTCGCCTGACTAATTGCCGTGTCATAATGGTGTTCGCGCCATTCGGGGATGTCACGTGCACATCCGCCGCGACAGATGGTACTCCTACATGAACTTTTCAGCTATAATTTCAGAACTAAGTAGCAGCTATACTATTTCTGCCTGAACGGAGGGTGCAGTAGTGAGCAAATTCCGAGCGGTAGGTGCAGTGGGTGCATTTGTGAGCCCATTCTGAGCGGCGGGTGCAATGGGTGCAGTGGTGTGAACATTCTGGGCGATTGGTGCAGTGGTGATCACATTCTGAGCGGCGGGTGCAGTGGTGATCACATTCTGGGCGGCGGGTGCAGTGGTGATCACATTCTGAGCGGCGGGTGCAGTGGTGAGCACATTCTGGGCGATGGGTGCAGTGGTGGTCACATTCTGAGCGATGGGTGCAGTGGTGATCATATTCTGAGCGGTGGGTACAGTGGTGATCACATTCTGAGCGACGGGTGCAGTGGTGATCACATTCTGAGCGGTGGGTGCAGTGGTGAGCACATTCTGACCGGTGGGTGATTGCAGTGGCGAGTACTGACAGAACGCACACGTGTGCAGTAACCAGAATTTGGCAGCGACTGCTGACAGAACGCATACACGAATGCAGTAATCAGAACTTGACAGTGAGTACTGACAAAACGTACACGAGTGCAGTAACCAGAACTCGACAGTGAGTATTGACAGAACGTGCACGAGCCCAGTAAGCACCACGAAAGGAAACATTGAGATGTTATCAGCGTGGTGAGATGCATTCAGCGTAGTGGAACGCACGCCTGTTTTAATTGAGAAAAAAGGTTACATGAGGACCTATAAATTAATTGTATGATTAGAAGCAAAGACTTACTAAGCCATGCTAAGCATACCCTCATTCAGTGTTCAGCGCAGTGAATCCCCCTCCCTTCTAACCGTATTTCCCTGGCTTTAAGGTCATCACGGGCATCCTGTGCTCTTGCTGCATCTCTGAAGTCAATGGCGGGCAATGGAACTGAAAACTGACCGCATCTCAAGAACGAGCATCAATTTGACACATTTTGCCAAGCTTAAATTTGGAGTAGGTTCAGACAGCGCACGGCAAGGCAGTGTAGGACAAGAGTCCCGCTGTGGGTTCTCCTGGAGGTATCGAATTTCCCTGTTCAGTGTCGTTTTGTTTGTTGTTTGTTTTTGGGTGGTTCTCGACGCACTTTAAGCGCGATCACGGATAATGGCGCCGCCCACACTGTTTCGCCCGTGAGCCGCGAGATTGGAAAATATTCCGAGTGGTGCGAGTGCTGTACCCGGGACCTTTGGTACCCAGAGCTCAACGCCTTAATCACTCGGCCATCCCAGCACCTCAGTGTCGTTTTGCACGCTATTTTCAGCAATTTAGACACACTGTCGCCACGCACAGTGCACCGGACGGCATCGCGGTACGCCACTTCGTGTGCCGCATAGACACGTGGCGCAGGGTGTGCGCCGTTATGTATTTCCCATGGGACCCTCGGTCCCATGATAATTTCCAAATGGCCTTCGATGTGATATGCCACCCTCCTTCAGTAGCAACGCATAGCGACAAAAATATCACTTTAGGTCACATGCAATAGCGGTCATGGGCGCAACATAATTTGTGGACACGCCCTTAAATTCCAATTCACCCTCATCTTATCCGGATGCATGGGCGCGAGCATCCGCTCCAAACCGCTGCGTCACGCACATGCGTCTCGCTGCCGGGCCGCGCACGGCACTGTACTCACGTGGTGTACACAGCGTCCAGCTGCCCGACACTACTCACGTGGTGTACACAGCGTCCAGCTGCCCGACACTACTCACGTGGTGTACACGGCGTCCAGCTGCCCGACACTACTCACGTGGTGTACACAGCGTCCAGCTGCCCGACACTACTCACGTGGTGTACACGGCGTCCAGCTGCCCGACACTACTGACGTGGTGTACACAGCGTCCAGCTGCCCGACACTGTACTCACGTGGTGTACACGGTGTCCAGCTGCCCGACACTGTACTCACGTGGTGTACAACTGCCCGACACTGTACTGACGTGGTGTATACAGCGTCCAGCTGCCCGACACTGTACTCACGTGGTGTACACAGCGTCCAGCTGCCCGACACTGTACTGACGTGGTGTACACAGCGTCCAGCTGCCCGACACTGTACTGACGTGGTGTACACAGCGTCCAGCTGCCCGACACTGTACTCACATGGTGTACACAGCGTCCAGCTGCCCGACACTGTACTGACGTGGTGTACACAGCGTCCAGCTGCCCGACACTGTACTGACGTGGTGTACACAGCGTCCAGCTGCCCGACACTGTGCTCACGTGGTGTACACAGCGTCCAGCTGCCCGACACTACTCACGTGGTGTACACAGCGTCCAGCTGCCCGACACTGTACTGACGTGGTGTATACAGCGTCCAGCTGCCCGACACTGTACTGACGTGGTGTACACAGCGTCCAGCTGCCCGACACTGTACTGACGTGGTGTACACAGCGTCCAGCTGCCCGACACTGTACTCACGTGGTGTACACAGCGTCCAGCTGCCCGACACTGTACTCACGTGGTGTACACGGAGTCCAGCTGCCCGACACTGTACTCACGTGGTGTACAACTGCCCGACACTGTACTCACGTGGTGTACACAGCGTCTAGCTGCCCGACACTGTACTGACGTGGTGTACACAGCGTCCAGCTGCCCGACACTGTACTGACGTGGTGTACACAGCGTCCAGCTGCCCGACACTGTGCTCACGTGGTGTACACAGCGTCCAGCTGCCCGACACTGTACTGACGTGGTGTACACAGCGTCCAGCTGCCCGACACTGTACTGACGTGGTGTACACAGCGTCCAGCTGCCCGACACTGTACTCACGTGGTGTACACAGCGTCCAGCTGCCCGACACTACTCACGTGGTGTACACGGCGTCCAGCTGCCCGACACTACTGACGTGGTGTACACAGCGTCCAGCTGCCCGACACTACTCACGTGGTGTACACAGCGTCCAGCTGCCCGACACTACTCACGTGGTGTACACGGCGTCCAGCTGCCCGACACTACTCACGTGGTGTACACAGCGTCCAGCTGCCCGACACTACTCACGTGGTGTACACAGCGTCCAGCTGCCCGACACTGTACTGACGTGGTGTACACAGCGTCCAGCTGCCCGACACTGTACTCACGTGGTGTACACAGCGTCCAGCTGCCCGACACTACTCACGTGGTGTACACGGTGTCCAGCTGCCCGACACTACTGACGTGGTGTACACAGCGTCCAGCTGCCCGACACTGTACTCACGTGGTGTACACAGCGTCCAGCTGCCCGACACTGTACTGACGTGGTGTACACAGCGTCCAGCTGCCCGACACTGTACTGACGTGGTGTACACAGCGTCCAGCTGCCCGACACTGTACTCACGTGGTGTACACAGCGTCCAGCTGCCCGACACTGTACTGACGTGGTGTATACAGCGTCCAGCTGCCCGACACTGTACTGACGTGGTGTATACAGCGTCCAGCTGCCCGACACTGTACTGACGTGGTGTACACAGCGTCCAGCTGCCCGACACTGTACTCACGTGGTGTACACAGCGTCCAGCTGCCCGACACTGTACTCACGTGGTGTACACGGCATCCAGCTGCCCGGCACTGTACTCACGTGGTGTACAACTGCCCGACACTGTACTCACGTGGTGTACACAGCGTCCAGCTGCCCGACACTGTACTGACGTGGTGTACACAGCGTCCAGCTGCCCGACACTGTACTGACGTGGTGTACACAGCGTCCAGCTGCCCGACACTACTGACGTGGTGTACACAGCGTCCAGCTGCCCGACACTACTGACGTGGTGTACACAGCGTCCAGCTGCCCGACACTACTGACGTGGTGTACACAGCGTCCAGCTGCCCGACACTGTACTCACGTGGTGTACACGGCATCCAGCTGCCCGGCACTGTACTCACGTGGTGTACAACTGCCCGACACTGTACTCACGTGGTGTACACAGCGTCCAGCTGCCCGACACTGTACTGACGTGGTGTACACAGCGTCCAGCTGCCCGACACTGTACTGACGTGGTGTACACAGCGTCCAGCTGCCCGACACTACTCACGTGGTGTACACAGCGTCCAGCTGCCCGACACTACTCACGTGGTGTACACGGTGTCCAGCTGCCCGACACTACTGACGTGGTGTACACAGCGTCCAGCTGCCCGACACTGTACTCACGTGGTGTACACGGCATCCAGCTGCCCGGCACTGTACTCACGTGGTGTACAACTGCCCGACACTGTACTCACGTGGTGTACACAGCGTCCAGCTGCCCGACACTGTACTGACGTGGTGTACACAGCGTCCAGCTGCCCGACACTGTACTCACGTGGTGTACACAGCGTCCAGCTGCCCGACACTGTACTGACGTGGTGTATACAGCGTCCAGCTGCCCGACACTGTACTGACGTGGTGTATACAGCGTCCAGCTGCCCGACACTGTACTGACGTGGTGTACACAGCGTCCAGCTGCCCGACACTGTACTCACGTGGTGTACACAGCGTCCAGCTGCCCGACACTGTACTCACGTGGTGTACACGGTGTCCAGCTGCCCGACACTGTACTCACGTGGTGTACAACTGCCCGACACTGTACTCACGTGGTGTACACAGCGTCTAGCTGCCCGACACTGTACTCACGTGGTGTACACGGCATCCAGCTGCCCGGCACTGTACTCACGTGGTGTACACGACGTCTAGCTGCCCGACACTGTACTCACGTGGTGTACAACTGCCCGACACTGTACTCACGTGGTGTACACGGCGTCTAGCTGCCCGACACTGTACTCACGTGGTGTACACGGCGTCTAGCTGCCCGACACTGTATTCACGTGGTGTACAACTGCCCGACACTACTCACGTGGTGTACAACTGCCCGACACTGTACTCACGTGGTGTACAGCTGCCCGACACTGTACTCACGTGGTGTACACGGCGTCCAGCTGCCCGACACTGTGCTCACGTGGTGTACACGGAGTCCAGCTGCCCGGCACTGTACTCACGTGGTGTACACGGAGTCCAGCTGCCCGACACTACTCACGTGGTGTATACGGCGTCCAGCTGCCCGACACTGTACTCACGTGATGTACAACTGTCCGACACTGTGCTCACGTGGTGTATACGGCGTCCAGCTGCCCGACACTGTACTCACGTGATGTACAACTGTCCGACACTGTACTCACGTGGTGTATACGGCGTCCAGCTGCCCGACACTGTACTCACGTGATGTACAACTGTCCGACACTGTACTCACGTGGTGTATACGGCGTCCAGCTGCTGAGCCAGCGACAGGTGGCGGCCGTGCAGGTGGGTGCAGAGCTGGGCCACGGCCAGCGCGGCGCTGATGCCGTCCTTGTCCAGCACGGCGGTGCCGCACATGAAGCCGATCGCCTCCTCGAAGGCGAACAGCACCGTCTTGCCGGCGGCCTCCAGCCGCACCGCCACGTTGGCCATCCACTTGAAGCCCGTCAGCGTCTCCTGGCCGGCGAGAGTGTCGGCGTTATACCAACCGCCGCATGTGCCAGTGCCTCAGCATTAACCCTATTGTAACCGATTGTAAGCCTATTGGATGTACATTTTGCCAGGTACATTATTCATCCCACTCTGCCTGCCTACCCAAGAGGCTGATGAACAACTGTCGGTTGGTTGGTTGATTATTAGGGTTTTAGGGCGCATCAACTGCATTGGTTATACAGCGCCCATAACAAAGACACCTGTCGGTAATGATCCGTGACAGGGAGCGGCAATGGCCGAGTTCACGGGGTGTGTGCCGTCCGCTTCGCCGTAGCACCCGCTACTCGTTTCCAGAAATTCCCACATGGCAAGGCCCACACAGCCTACACAGAATCACAAATGTACGTGCAGTTTCAGCTATAAACTTTTTTAATCGCAAAATAAGAACCACCCTAATGGTACAGCTATTCAGCCTGCTATTCAAAGCCAATGAATGCCAAGGCATATTTACATCTCGCGTTGGACCACCCTTTGCATACCAAACGGGCAATCCTCTCGGGACTGGCAGAGAGAGAGCGAAACATATGCAGTATCACTACTGATTTTCACCGGCAACTAGATACGCTGAAGGAAAAACGCATTGGCAGGGGATCTGCAGAAATCGAAGTTGCCAACGGGATTTTATAAATCAATCCTGGTGAGTCGTCAAGATCTTCTTCCATCTAAGCTGACTTCTAAAGCAAGGCAGGGTGCGTCCCTGTTTTGCTAAGTTGCCTTCCATGTCCCTGTCCCTGTCTCCCGATGTCCCTGTCTCCCAGCTACCTTCCAGAATGTAACAAGATTATGAGGGGGAAACAACTGGATTTTGAACTGTGCATAGGACTTGAATGGAAGCTTTGATGCTAAGACTCTTCTTTCATATAAAATGGGCACTAATTTAAGTGACATTTTGGTACAAAAACAACAACGGCTAATTCACGGGGCGTGACCACGGGTGCCGTAGGAAAAATTGTACAGTTTGTGGAGTAATTTACCACGGGGAAGACAGGGGAACAGGACTGGAGGAGGGGGCGAGGGTATGATGTTTACACTTCAATGATGCTTGCCTAAACGGAAAGATTCGAGAGTGGTGGGACTCGGAAAGGTGCACATGAGTGAGTGAGTAAGTGAGTGCGGGTGTGTGCATGCATGTATGTATGTATGCATGTATGTATACATGTATGCATGCATGCATGTATGTATGCATGTATGTATGTATGTATGCATGCATGTATGTATGTATGCATGTATGCATGTATGTATGCATGTATGTATGTATGCATGTATGTATGCATGCATGCATGACTGCAATGAGCGCATGCACATCGCACCTCAAAATGGAAGCCCTCCTTGTGGGCAATGGCGCGCAGTATCTTGGAGGAGACGGTGCTGGCCAGCATGTAGCATTGGTCAGCGGCCAGCTGCGGCTGCCGCTGCTGGTGCGAGTACCAGCACCACCAGCCCAGCAGCGCGCCAGTCTCGTTGCCGCTGAACACGCGCCACTCGCCGCTGCGGGGACAGCAGCCGCACGTCAGTGACGATGTAGTGATGGTGATTGTTGGTTTTGCGACACGTCGACTGTTGAGTCATGTAGCGTCGCCAATCTCTCACGCCGATTGGTCGCGGGCGAAGAGTAGCGACAGATGAGACTCGAACCCACAATCTTTCGATTGTGAGACGGGTAACTTACCCCTAGACTACTCGTCCCCCAGTGACGATGTGGTGCGGTGGCCTGGCAGCACACCGACACAGTGCACAGTGGTGCGCTGGCGCACACGCTGGCTCCGCTCCAGCATTGCGACGATTGGCAGAGCAGGGAAACTGGAATTGCCAGCTGATAACCAGTGGTCGCCGACCAGCCTACGGGGGTAGCCGGTGTCCAGGACCATTTTTCCAATCTCGGGACTTGGTGATTAAATAATTTATAAATAACGAAATCGTGGGGAATCGATTTTGAAACAATTATAAAAAGAGCCACGAGGGCGTATGCGTTCCTGCCCTCAACGCACGCCATCTAGTAAGTCACGACCTGGTGAATGCATGGGGCCGGAGGGACGGGACAAACACATGAAACTATAAGAACGAGGACTCGCGAGGACCAGCTTTATGAGCTCTGAAAATATCAGCGGCTCCAGGCAATGCACACTGTGATAACTCGAGGGGAAAACTGGCCAGAAATCATTGCGGACAAAGTATGCTATTTACAGGGGCGAGTTTCTGAATCGAAACAGCTTCAAATTTGGAAAATATGGAGAAGCTCTATTGTCTTGAAGATTGCTTAGCCCAGGAATTTCAGAGGTCATACCTACTGGAGGGAAGGGAGCATTCCCCTCCCCTCATTTTGCTTCCGCGAAATATCTCGGGAACCAATTGAGGTAGACAGCTCAAATTGTGCACACACCTACATGAGTACCTAGTGCACCTTGTTTTAAAAGATCGACGTCCGGTCATGCATGGTGACATCATAATGACGTCATTAGCGAAGTGCATTGGCGCTCACATATTGGATAATTATCAGTTAGCGTTTGCTATGCGAGCATTATGCACTGTAAGTGTGACCTAATAATTGCTCATGATGTCCAGATCTCCTCGTCTTAAATGGCAAATTTGCAAACATATCCGAGATATGGCACAGGTGAATCGGGTCTATGAAGGCACGTCGAGCCGTGCTCCCGTCGTTAGACGCACCCGAACCACCCGCGCGGGGCTGATCCACGACAATACCCAGTCTCTCCCGGAACTGCTGCTGTAATTCCTTCTTTCTTTCTTTCACACGCATCTTGTTTTCTTCGCCAGACACCGAACACAAGTTGACCTCCAGGCGGTAAGAAATGTGGAGAAGGCACTCAAAACATCGAATACAAGCATGCATAGTTGAGAGACCGAGCTGGCATGTACCCTCGCGGGCAGGTCGAGCCGCGGCAGCAGACAGGCCATTTATCTGATGAGGTGTGCACCCACAGATGGTGCTTGGCATGCTGCTGCCGGTGTTGGTCAGAGCGTTAGCCACCTTGCCGCCAATCATGGTGAGTTGAAGATTGCATGCCACTCTGAGACTGGTGCCGTCTGTTGCGGCGACGTAGGTCGCCTCAGTAGACGTATCTCGGATTCAACACTGTCTCGTTTTTTCCGGGATGCCTCTGCTGTCTCGCGCTTGTACTGGAGACTCCATATACACAACGGCCGGCATAAGCGGGTTGAAGACGGCGTGGGTTGGTCCAGACGCAAGTGCCACCCACCGTCAGTTGCAAAGGCACCAGAGTGGTACAGAACAGATTTTGTTCTGCAGCTTCATTGCCGTCTCCTATATGTTTGCATACAGATTGCCCTGAGGCCTCGTCAAATTCCCATTTGACGTGAAGCAAGGCCGAAGTGTAGGTGCTGGATGACGTCGACGGCTGGTCGGCAGGTGAAGCTGAGCTGGTACGGGCGACAGACGGCAGACATGCCACCAGCCGCTGCGTCGTATGATCCAGGAGAGCCAGAGGCACCTCCGCTGACGTATCGGTGAATTGCATGCTGCTGACTGCCGGATAGCACTCTACCTTGGCCTCATGCACCTTTCCATAGGCGGGCCGGATGTCTGTCTTCGCCGCACCATTCGTCACTCGGCGGACCATACGGTAGCCGCGCACAGACAAGTCAGCTGACACACACATTGCCAGCGCCCGGTCTCCTGATACGCACTCGGATTGACTCACTCTTGACCTTCTGAGAGCCTGGCGAATCTTGCTGGGCCGATTCGGTGATTCCCCCACTTGTCGCAGCACGAAAGCCGCGTCCTGCATGCCCTCAGCACGAGCACTTTGCCTAGCAGCCTCCACGAGCTGCAGATAACTGTGCTGTTCAGCAACTCTTGAGGACGCCCGACGCTGAGAACGGACGCTGGGCTGATAGTAGATTCTAGCTGGTCGCCCTCGTGCTCCCTCCACGGCCCCGTCATCTTGGCTTCATCATCACTCACGACGTGGTCACCACGCTTCAGGGACACGGAGAACACCTCGTCTCCCGAAAGATAAGTCGCAAACTGACTTCTGAATTTATCCTGGACTCGCTTACACTTAACCGACTTTCCTTTTAAGTTCTTGGCGATCAAGCCGGTCGCCTTTTTCGTGTCCACAATCGACGACTCACTCGGGATATAGTCCTGAGGGACTTTCTCCATAGCCAAGTGCAAACTATAAATAAATATATGAACATAATTGTTTCCACGCCCAAACGCCTTTGCACTGGTTAACAAGTCCATTAATTCCTCTCTGCTGACGCGCACATCCATATTTACTGTACGAAAAAATCCAACCACACTGACCCGACCCTTACAGGCAAGGACAGCTCCCCTGCCATGGGAAACGCTCTACGTGACCTATCTCGACTCAGTCGCCTCATCAGTTTGGGAAATTTTTGGCACAGCGATCGCGGGATCAGGTTGCCCGGTCAAAACACTCTGCCAGCCGGCGCGTCGCGGCGCCCGGCTGGGGCTTCCCCGTGCCGGCCACCGCACCGCACCGCGACCTGCCGGGGCTTCCCCGTGATGGCCACCGCATCGCACCACGACCTGTTGGTTGGTTGGTTATTGCCGTCCACCGACACGTCACCGTTGAGTCTGCAGCGGGGCTTCCCCGTGCCAGCGCCGCATCGCTCCGCGGCCTGCCGGGATCACAGATTGATCACTATTGGTGTTAGAGCAGCTAGGTGCAGCTGAAACTTACGGTACATATAGTCCAAGGATCGCTGATTTCATTTGGATTGGTATCTGGTTGTGCGCTGTTGTGCGTCTTTTTAAAACCTTATTCGAACTTGGAGGTACTAAACATTTAACGACTATTGTAATGACTTACTTTAAAAAAAAAAGCATATTGTGCACCGTTCCGTGCCTTTTTCAAGTGCCTAACGCAATGAAAATGTTCTCCGTTGTCATTTCATGTTTCACTTGTCCAGGTTTTTAGAATGCATCTTACCTTTATAAGTCGTCAAACTCCGACAACATTTGTGCACATGTGCATCGTTTTTTTTTCACACGTAATGTTGTCCATGTTCATGGACTTGTTACTATATCAAATTTTGTGAAAATTGTCATAAAATCTGTGACCTGGTGTGCTGCAAGCATTTGCTGATGCAACAGCGCCACGAATATGGCACCAAAAAATGGTCGAGAAATGCATTTTTGGCCATTTTTTTTCTTGAGTTATCACATTGTGAAGGGGGGGTTGGGGGGGGTCCCTTCCTTTTTTTGCTTTTTTGGGGGGGAAGGGAGAAAGTTTTTTTTTTAAAAGAAAGGGAATTTATTTGAAAAAAATTTATATTTATATATACCACGATGGGTTTGGTTTAGGAAAATTTGAAATTAAAGGCCAACAGGTCGGTAAGGACCAGAAAAAAAACAGCCTGTTTGGCTGCCGACAGCAGCCAACAAAATAAAATATATCACGGAAAACAAATGGACGTTAACACCTATCTAATGAAGGCGTGAATATTTTTAACTTTGGTAAAAATACGATTGCTCATCTATATGGACACCATTGCAGACTGCTTCATTCTGTTATTCCCTACGTTCAGAAAGTTTAATAGGGAGGGTGTTCATGACAAGAGTGAGGCCTACAATGCTCCGCCTTTTCCACAACTTCATACCTCAACAATGTGAGGCGTGAACACCAGTGGATAAAAGTAAGTGCACAATTTGGGGACAGGGGAAGGACTACCAACTGGCCTGACCAACAATGCCCAGCACACAACATGCTGCAAATTGGTGATTTTTCCCCCATAAACCAGAGTCACACTGGTCCAAAGCGAAGCAACTGGCACCGCAGTCATCACAGCTATCGCTGAGCTGTCATTTTCACCATCTCTGGAGCGACCGTAGCTGCTGTGGCAGCTGTGGTCAGGCCACTGGGACGGCTGTGGCAGTATGTGGTGAGGATGTGTATGGATGTATATGGATGTATATGGATGTGTATGGATGTGTATGGATGTGTATGGATGTGCATGGATGTGCATGCATGTCAATGTAGGTGAGCAACAATTTTTTACTGAATGCCACACAGGATTGATTGATTGATTGATTGATCGACTATTTGGGCTTAAGGGCGCACCGACCACAAGGGCCACGCTAACGGGGTGCGCTGTACATGCCGCACTGAAGCCGCTGCGGACCGGTCGGCTCTGGTTGGGAGCAGAGCGTGGGAGCGTGTCCTGGGAGCAGAGCGTGGAAGCGTGTCGTGCCCGTCGGGCAGCCGGTCGGCACTGACGGTGACGAACGCTCGTGCTCGGCCACGTCAGCCAACAAATGTGCAAGTCATCTAATGACACCAAACACGGCATGCCATGTACGGCATAACGGCCATAATTGCACCACAAGTACGGCATGCCATACACGGCATAATGGCCATAATGACACCACAAGCAAGGCATGTCATATACGACATGATGGCCATAATGGCACAAGCACGGCATGTCACATGCGGCACAATGGCCATAATGGCACAAGCACGGCATTCACAGCGGCACAATGGCCATAATGGCACAAGCACGGCATGCCACATAGGGCGTAATGGACATGACACCGACACGGCATGCCATGCATGCGCTTGCGGTGACAGGCCCTAGGCTGATCCCCTGTGTCACTTCTTAGCCACGGGTCGCGTAATGGCCAAGGTCTTTGATCCATACCTTTTTCACCTTCTACGCCCTAGGTTGGTTTTTCGGTTGGGAAGAACACAACTGACATCCTTCATTTAGTAGCTGATGCGCTTCACTTGACATGGAAAAACTTGGAGTTCACTATTCACTAGCGACCAAACTGCTTCCAGCCAACAGGCAGGCAGTCGATGTGAGATATTTGCGCCACTAAGTTAGTTGAGCAGTTCAGTGCCTCTTAACACGCGCGACTGCTAATCTTGT
>JAOTOM010001561.1:27500-72894 GCA_034440615.1 Ashinkailepas kermadecensis | reverse complement strand
AGAGATAGAGAGATAGAGAGATAGAGAGATAGAGAGATAGAGAGATAGAGAGATAGAGAGATAGAGAGATAGAGAGATAGAGAGATAGAGAGATAGAGAGATAGAGAGATAGAGAGATAGAGAGATAGAGAGATAGAGAGATAGAGAGATAGAGAGATAGAGAGATAGAGAGATAGAGAGATAGAGAGATAGAGAGATAGAGAGATAGAGAGATAGAGAGATAGAGAGATAGAGAGATAGAGAGATAGAGAGATAGAGAGATAGAGAGATAGAGAGATAGAGAGATAGAGAGATAGAGAGATAGAGAGATAGAGAGATAGAGAGATAGAGAGATAGAGAGATAGAGAGATAGAGAGATAGAGAGATAGAGAGATAGAGAGATAGAGAGATAGAGAGATAGAGAGATAGAGAGATAGAGAGATAGAGAGATAGAGAGATAGAGAGATAGAGAGATAGAGAGATAGAGAGATAGAGAGATAGAGAGATAGAGATAGAGAGAGATAGAGAGATAGAGAGATAGAGAGATAGAGAGATAGAGAGATAGAGAGATAGAGAGATAGAGAGATAGAGAGATAGAGAGATAGAGAGATAGAGAGATAGAGAGATAGAGAGATAGAGAGATAGAGAGATAGAGAGATAGAGAGATAGAGAGATAGAGAGACAGAGAGATAGAGAGATAGAGAGATAGAGAGATAGAGAGATAGAGAGATAGAGAGATAGAGAGATAGAGAGATAGAGAGATAGAGAGAGATAGAGAGATAGAGAGATAGAGAGATAGAGAGAGAGAGAGAGAGATAGAGAGAGATAGAGAGATAGAGAGAGATAGAGAGATAGAGAGAGATAGAGAGATAGAGAGATAGAGAGATAGAGAGATAGAGAGATAGAGAGATAGAGAGATAGAGAGATAGAGAGAGATAGAGAGAGATAGAGAGAGATAGAGAGATAGATAGAGAGATAGAGAGAGATAGAGAGAGATAGAGAGAGATAGAGAGAGATAGAGAGAGATAGAGAGAGATAGAGAGAGATAGAGAGAGATAGAGAGAGATAGAGAGAGATAGAGATGAGATAGAGAGATAGAGAGAGATAGAGAGAGATAGAGAGAGATAGAGAGATAGAGAGATGGGAGATGGAGAGATGGGAGATGGGGAGATGGGGAGATGGGGAGATGGGGAGATGGAGATGGGAGATGGGGAGATGGGGAGATGGGAGATGGGGAGATGGGAGAGATGAGAGAGAGAGATGGAGAGAGAGAGAGAGAGAGAGAGAGAGAGAGAGAGAGAGAGAGAGAGAGAGAGAGAGAGAGAGAGAGAGAGAGAGAGGCTGCAATGTTCGAAGGTATATGGTGCGATGGGTGTGGCCGGGACTCTGGAAAACCGTATTGGACATGTAATCACGGAAGATGTTATGTCCTGATCGTATATAAGGCACATTGCTTGACCGCGGCATATACCGAATACGCAACATAGGAATGCTATCACGGTATTAAAAGCCCAGCACCCACATCAAGATTCTGTTCTTCACCCGCATTTCCCAGCATGACTCTTCTTGCGCATACAATAATCTGAGCATGTTGGTTGAACTCCGACTGCATCACCCGTTAGGCGTCATGAGCGGACATAATACCGGTGGCGCCGCTCTGGTGGTGGGTTTGTGAAGGAACACCACGAGGGTGGGCTTGCTTTGATTAATGCCATATTCTAGTTGCTGGAATAGGTGCAAGTAATTTCCAATGATGAAATTTAAACGACATTGAAGCAAGCTCTCTTATGATATGATGTTCGTTTGGTTATCAAATCATGTCACCCTGTCACTTTGCCCTTAAAGTGAAATGGGAGTAATTGGCCACTCAGCATCTTGTAATAAAACGCGTCATACATCTTCTGTGTGATGTGCTGACAATTTCCAATGTTCTTATCGAAACGGAAAACGAACGTGCTACCTTTTGATATCATCTTGAATAACTTCCTTGATGGTTTAACCCTGTAATTTTTCCACTCAATTCCAGGATTTGTGTTCCAAATTATCACCTTGTATTCCTTTAAATTGGATTTCAGGTGTTCTATATTAGTGAATTAATTTCCAATGGTCTCAAATAAACCGGCATAAAATCAGCTGCCTTCTGATGCCATCCTCGACTACTTTTATAGATATCTAACCCTGTCGTTTTTCACCTTTTCATATGAAGATTTTCGGCATTATTGAGGTTCTGGCATGGCTCGATGCACGTCCAGCGCCGACAGTTGGTACCCGGAGGATCCGTGGGACCGCCGAGCGGCGGCACGACAAAAAAGTTTCAGCCTTGATCAATACTAAGCAACATCGGCTCTGTCACGCCAAAATGGTGTAGGAGAAATTAACTGTTGTAGATGCATTCTTTCCATTCAACACTAATAAGCGTAATGTTCTTAAACAATATCGAGGAAACCCATCGGCCTCAACCCCATTGGTGGGTGAAAATCATGCCAGACACATCGCCTATCGTTCCAAATATGAAAATATGCCTGTTACTTTGGCGTTGGGGCCATTAACCTTAAGTGAATGGTTCCACGCCCGGCCATATCCATGAACGGCGTGCAGTCGGCGCCCGCCGTCTATGGTGGAAAATAGTTCCAGAAGGCAATACGCAAAGTAACAATATGCGCAATACATCACTGTAAGTGGCAATGAAATTTACGTCTGGAGGCAAAGTAATTATCATAAATGCACTTCGCATCATATTTTATGGAGACAGAGTCTCATAAATTGTAACTATATTCTTCGCGCACACACTAGTGAGCATCCCGGCTCGCTTGACGCGGGCGCATATTTAAGAGTTATTGAATGGCATCAGGAACCTACCTGTTTTCTTTCTTTACTGGAGATCCCCCGATGTCCGCATTAACATTGCGTCGGACGCCTAACGCTCCTCGGTAAATTCAGCAGCGGCAAGACCGTGCGGTAAGTAGCGAACGCGTCCCACACAGGCACTTTCCTGTGTGGAACGTCCGCCACAGTCGAGGAAGACGGCTCCTCTCCGACTTTAAACAGACCCTACTTACGTGCCCTCGGTACGCATCCAGAAGACGAACGAACTATTGGTACATGACGAGCGATGGTGGCTAGTTTCAAGTCTTTAAAGGAAGATGCATCGTGTGGGCAGTGATGTGTTACTTATTCACCAATTGCGGTACATAACTTGAGCTAAGTGTATTGCGACATTCCATTCATTTTAGTCATTATGGCTACGGATATAACAAAATGTAAATATGTCAGTTCGGAGTTTGTAATGGGCGATGTAGAGATGTATTCTCCATTCACAAATATACCTTAACTTGTCTTCTGCGGATGAATAGGATTTTCCAACTCGGAGGAGTACCAAACAATGGTAGTTTCCCCATTATTTTGGTCGAGCTATATTGCTTGCAAAAAATAACACACGCAAGCATGATCGTCAACATGCTAATTGTGTGCTAATCGCAGAGTTGCTAATTGTGTGCAAAACTTCGTGGTATGATCAGATATCAGTTAGCTGTTCATGTCTGGCTGTCAGACCATTCAACATTTTTCTTCGTGTGTTGGGTGTAGCTGCCATTGTCTGTCGCTGTCGTAATGTTAACCGCGGTATATGCATACCAGCCCAGTAATGGTAGCAACACAGCAGTTAAGGGTTAATAAATAATAGGATCCAGATACAGTTAACCGGGGTCTATGCATACCAGCCCAGTAATGGTAGCAACACAGCAGTTAAGGGTTAATAACTAATAGGATCCAGATACATGTACACTGTAGAAAGGACATGCATGACTTAATGATAATGAAGACAATAATGACTTAATCATCTCTGGGCATGCTTGCAATGTGCACTGTTGCTCTAATGGTTGTTATTTTCTTCTTCGAAACCATTGGAATGGCTCAAAAGAAGTCGGAGTGGCTTGAGCCATCCCAAAAGTGGACCAAACAGCACAATTGCTGTATATATAAATAAATATACATATATATACATATATATATATATATATATATATATATATATATATATATATATATATATATATATATATATATATATATATATATAGTGAATCATATGAAAACAAGACTCCCACATTATGCATAATAAACTACTATGGCAACTACTATGTAACATGCAATACTCTATATAAACCTCTACGTTTTTAGGGATCATGGAGAGCACAATTTGCGATATCATTGTAGAACAGTCTGGAATGACCGGACACCGAGCCCTTGTTAACCATATTTTGAAATATCAACCAAAGTGACAGCTGAGTGTTTCGGTTGTACTGCAGCTCTCATCTTTGACTATCTTGGACATTTAATTAGAGGATAAAATAATCCGTGCACCGATCATCGCATTATCGTTTGACATTTTCACCACATATATAACGGCGTAGCCTCAATTCAGAGGAAGCCACTTAGCATTGGAAGCGTAGTGTAGATCCACAGCTGCACCTTACAGACTTTCGAAGCGGATTTTCTCAGGCCTGGGACATCCTGCATCCCTCTGGGACACCCATCCAATCCGTAGGGACAAAACCTGTAGGCAGTATGGTGCCATCCGCGCCTCACTGCCTTCTGCCTTGAGCAATGCGCCTGGCGGTCACTTTGCGACTGATATTTTCAGCGAACTTGCGAACCAGGGTAGATGCAGGAATGGAGACGGTGACGGTCCGGACTCATAAAAAGGAGTCATCGGGGGCCGTGTGAGGAGAGCAATTAAGGTATGCTCTATCTTGTCACTGTCAGATCGTTGGCTGGGAAGAGCCAGTCAAGTACTGATAATCAATTGGCATAAAAACACCAACTATGACTCTGTGATAGAAGCTCACTGAATGCCCATCTACGAGGAGATAGGTCTCCCCATCAGAGGAGATAGGTATCCCCATGAGAGGAGATAGGTCTCCCCATCAGAGGAGATAGGTCTCTCCATCAGAGGAGATAGGTCTCCCCATCAGAGCAGATAGATCCCCCCCATCAGCGTCCCGACGACGTTAACGTGTTCTATAATAATAGCTTGGAACTCACTGCAGACTTATCAGCACAATGGAAAATTGAAGAAAGCCAATGTAGTATACATGTTTCGATATACTGTCGCGGACTGCGAAACCAACGAAGTAGGTTGCATTGAAATGACTACGACAACTCTGGGTCCGTGCCTGTACATGCCCCTCCACAACGTCACTCTCACTAGAAACATGCGCACAGCCAATACCACCATTCTAGCACGCAGCACTGATTACAGATTTTCCAAACACCAAAATGTATGCTCGTCAGAGAAACATCGCCACTCACCAACATGCAGAGCAAGCAGCTGACACAGCTCCCTCTTTATGATGCCCTTTCAGTCAGACAGGAGGCGAATGACTAGGACGTGTCTAGTGCTGTTTGTTGGCTCTTCCTTCTTAATTCCCAGGGGAGGGTCTTTTCATACACCATAATTTCTGCGGCAGAGAAAAATGGTGTCGCGCAGCACCGCGAATTTTTCAGTGCCTTTCCCTCATCTTTTTTTTGCGTCTGATGTAGAAGTTTCAACCTGGGGTCATACACGGTCTTTGACGTAACTCAGATCAAATAAGACCACGTCCAAAAACGTTTCAGGATCGATAACTCATCTAAATGAAACTGCATTGAAATGAACCTTGGTACGTGAGTATAATTAGGCAGTGCCTACAAAACGTTTATCTCGCATTGTAGGTTGAGGTAATGTCAGTGACCTGAGATCATGATCAACTTTGGACCAATTTTCCAATTTTGTAATATGCATGTTCTTCGAACCAGATTTTTCCCCGTCATGTGCATGAGAGATATACGATCATAAGTTACTTTTCAAATTTTATTGACCTTCGTCGAGTGACCTCAGGTCAGGTCAAGATAAAGTGTGCTAAGTGAGCAAAACCTAATCATACCCTCATGTTTTTATAGTTTATGTCAAGTTTTCATGGCTTAAATGGTATCAAACTTGCATTGCACGACCTACGTTACGGAATGGAACGAAAACTATGAATCATAGACAAGTTCGAGGTCATCCTAGTTTCGGCCTGCCCATTGCCTTCATGTAATTTCCCCCAACTACTTTCAGAAATTAGCACCCATTGGTTAGCCACTTGGTATTCGTAGCACGTTCTCTCTCTATACATGCGTATTGTGTGCATTCCCATCTCGTGTAGATGTCCATTAATACATTTAATGAAAGCAGACCCTGCAGCTTCAGAAGAAGATTAACGATAAATACATAAAAGACATTGAAAAAGTTAATAGGTAAAATCTGGGTTTGAAAAAAAAGCTGTCATGGTGCTTACTGATGTCATTTGAATGAAGTTGATTTCATTTCTTTGTGAATTGACAACTTTTCAAGATATAAGCAATTCGAGGTGCGGTCAGAGGTGCAGCCAAGAGGGGGGGAGGGGAGGCGGATGCCCACCCCTCCCCGGAGCACCCAAAAATGCACTGGATCAAAAAAGAAATTTTGAGATTCTCACCACGCAACCCCCATACATTTTCGGCGCGCTTCGCGCTCCTAAACCTTTCTCTGTCTCAACTCACTTTTTCTGGTCGGCTCCCCCCTAAGGAAAATCCTGGCTGCGCCACTGATTGCAGCACTTATATCTCAATTAAGTAGCCACTTCATGAGGAAAATAACACCCGTTTCATTCAAATGACATCAAAAACACTATCAAACATATTTTTGATGATGCAGATACATAAAGTTATTAACTCCGTTACCAAACAAGATATAGGAAAATTGTGGGAGAAAAGTAGGGTTTGGTTGGGGCCATATATAATGAAGAACAATTCAAAATTTAAAAAAGTAACATCATCTAACCTAATCTACTGATATTCAATCGCCTAAAACATACTGACGTTGGATCGCCAAAAAAAACTACGTATGTTGGATGGACTACTACCTACCTACGGATGTTGAATCGCCTAAGACCTACGGATGTTGGATCGCTTAAAACCTATGAATGTTAGATCCTCTAAAACATAGGGATGTTTGATTATCCAAATGTATGTATATTGGATCATCCAAAATCTACCGATGCCAGATAGCTTAAAACCTTCGTATCTAAAATATCGGTAGTGGTTTTAATGTGCTGCTAGACACATTTATCACCATTCGCTATTTGTGGCACAGTACAATAATCATGAGATAAACGTAAAACGACTGTATTATTCTTGTAGCAAATCGCAAAAACACTGCAAAAGAAGACAGTTTAGAACCAAGGTAACTTAAACACGGTTCACTCGGCGATTGGCGCTAGCTTGAACGAGAAGAAAATAGTGTGACCTCGTAATGCTGCGCAATGTACAAAAGAATACTCGATGTCATGGGTGTTGATTTTTTGAACATTATTTGTGGGCAAAGTACATTAAGGCAATGGGTAGACCAGAATGGATTGGGTGCACATTACATAGGCTCCCATGTTAAAAGTGGAAATTATTTCGGGGAGGGAGGGAGAAGGCCAAGATTGAGGGTGCAGATGCCACCTCGAAAACATAAAGCTACACCCCTGCTCGATGTATATTTAATTTAGATATTTTAATGTCATATTACTGAAATATTCGGAAGCTTTGATCAATGTTTTCTTCGTATTGTTGGATAAACAAAATTACAACCACTTATCAAAATATCTATAAAATTATTAACACAAAACATGAATTATGCTTACTAGTCACCGAGTAGCACAAAACTCCATCATTCTGCCACAGAAACAATCGGCGCTCCTACCGCTTCGGCAGCAAGTGGCGTTATTTTAAACAGTGAATATCTCGCTTATATGCGATTTCCAAATAAATGATACAGGAAGGAGTTGCCAGGTTAGCTTCATCAAATCCAGTCGATACACTTTTCCCATTTTGTGTTCAGGGGCTTCTTCCATATAAATACCATACTACCAGACTTGCACGTGAGTGGAGAGGTTTTGTGCAAATTTGCATCTCTTCAGAAACCACTATGACGTCCATCACAATCTGTTTCGTCTACAAACATTGTTTACCTGCAGAGGTGCGTCCAATGTGGAGGGGGCCTGCCCCTCCCTTAGCACACAAAATACGACACACTGTTAGATTTTCACCACACAAAACCGTACATTTTCAGCACGCTTCGCGCACCGGAAGCTCTCTCCGTTTCGATTTCCGTCGTCAAGTATGCCGAAATGATAGCCGTCGGTGCAATTCTGGAATATTTCCGGCTATAGTATTTGATCAGTTCGTTTTAAACGGCCCGGAAGGCAGCTGCATTGGTTTCCTGTCAACAATACTTATAATGTTTACCACGTATTGCTTACTTCATTCTATCATCAGATCATCAGGTCAATTGCTACCGTCTTTCCTTGACCCCTGACCCGTGAAACTAACCTTGAGCCGGTGACACCGCTGCCACTTCTGCTGGCTCCTCTCCATCCCCTGTCTGACCCAGCACCCATGGCCGCAGGCAGTGGCCCGCAGTCGACGACGCCACTGCCACTGCCACGGTCCGTCGGGCAGCTGCTCCCTCCGCACCTGCTGGCGGGACGTTCCCACCAGCTTCACGGTCGTCGGCGACCGGCTGCAGCGCGAGCTGGCGCGCTCGCAGCTGGTGCAGCTGTCGCCGGACGGCGGGCAGCTGCGGCGGGCGGCCGGCGACTCGCCGGGCCGCTCCCGACTGGTGCACCTCACACCGTCGCCCAGCTACTGCGACCCGGACCCTCAGACCGGCCACAACGGCACCGCCGGCAGACGCTGCGGGAACGATCGAAACCGTGAGAATAAACTGACACACCACCCACATGTTATGTATGGCCATACTAATATCTATCGATCTATCTATATATCTACCTATATATATATATATATATATATATATATATATATATATATATATATATATATATATATATATATATATATATATATATATATATATATATATATATATATATATATATATATATATATATATATATATATATATATATATATATATATATATATATATATATAGATATTTAAATCTATATATACATATATATATATATATATATATATATATATATATATATATATATATATATATATATATATATATATATATGTATATATATATATAAATATATTTATTTATTTATTTATTTTATTCCATTCCTTAATGCGCTCACGGAAACATGAATGGATGCTGTGATAGCTTATATGTGTGTATCCTTGGGATACTACAATTATTTCATGGTGTAATTCAACAAAAGTGAGCATGGAAGGTTATTCTGAATTTACTATGCCATCGTTCAAATCTTCGACGCGAGACAAGGGAAATTGGTGTGCTCTGAACCATCTGAAGTTAATTTATTGGAAGTATATTTCATCCGACATCCTGCGAAGCAGGCCATGATTAATTCATGAATATGTTCAAGAGACGACGCGCCAAAAATAAACGAAATTATTTGAACGCCTCTGGTTTCTGCAATGCTTTTTCCACGTGACATAGCAAGGCATTACCAGCTCACTCACAAAATTAGGATGCATCTATGCTCGCAATAAACATGTTCTCTCAGTTCATCCGCTCTGTATTCAGGAACAAAATTGGGCATGTGATACTGTCCTGTGCTTGATTTATTGCCGGCTACTCACGGTCACCATTTGCATCGATATGCGCCTGCTGAGGCCCCACACGCTTATCTTCCATTGTAAGGCGTTGCTCCGCACAGCCACTCTGCATTTTCCGGGCCATTCGCCGCTCGCTCGTAATTTGTCTATCTGCATGTAAGTGTCTGCATGTCTATGTGCCCTCACAGAACCTAGCAAGCATCACGTATTACAGCATGCATACACCATGCACCTCGTATGATGGCACGTGTAACGCCATGCGTACAGCATGCACCATGTATTACACCATGCACCACGCATTATAGCACGTACTACACCATGTGTACATAATGCAACATGTATTGCAGCACGCATTACACCATGCATGCGCCATGCACCACGCATTACAGCACGCATTACAGAATGTACCATACGCTGTGAGGCCGCGCATCGATTTCTTGCTCGGACCGTTCATGAAAGTGTTCAAATTCGCCGGTTGCCAGCCCGTGCTCCATTCGGCCGACCCCTGTCTCTGAGTGACGGTCGTGTGACAGCCCGTGCTCCACACTGTCCATCCCTATCTCTGAGTGACGCTTGTGTGACAGCCCGTGCTCCATACGGTTCACCCCTGTATATGAGTGACGCTTGTGTGACAGCCTGTGCTCCACACGGTCCACCCCTATCTCTGAGTGACGCTTGTGTGACAGCCCGTGCTCCACACGGTCCACCTCTGTCTCTGAGTGACGCTTGTGTGACAGCCCGTGCTCCATACGGTTCACCGCTGTATATGAGTGACGCTTGTGTGACAGCCTGTGCATCCATTGTGACGCTTTACAGCCCGTGCCACCACTGTCTCTGAGTGACGCTTGTGTGACAGCCCGTGCTCCACACGGTTCACCACTGTCTCTGAGTGACGCTTGTGTGACAGCCCGTGCTCCACACGGTCCACCACTGTCTCTGAGTGACGCTTGTGTGACAGCCGTGCTAAGTCCATCCCTGTCGACGCTGGCAGCCCGTGCTCCACACTGTCCATCCCTATCTCTGAGTGACGCTTGTGTGACAGCCCGTGCTCCACACGTCCATTGCTTTGAGTGACGCTCGTGTGACAACCCGTGCTCACACTGTCCATCCTTGTCTCTGAGTGACGCTTGTGTGACAGCCCGTGCTCCACACGGTCCACCCCTGTCTCTGAGTGACGCTTGTGTGACAGCCCGTGCTCCACACTGTCCATCCCTGTCTCTGAGTGACGCTCGTGTGACAACCCGTGCTCCACACTGTCCATCCCTATCTCTGAGTGACGCTTGTGTGACAGCCCGTGCTCCATACGGTTCACCGCTGTATATGAGTGACGCTTGTGTGACAGCCCGTGCTCCATACGGTTCACCCCTGTATCTGAGTGACGCTTGTGTGACCACTCGTCGACTGACCGGGCGGTCGGGTGTCAGTTGCAGGGAGCTGCGACTACCTGTGCTGCGGCAGGGGCTACAACACGCGCGTCGTCTGGCAGCGATACTGCTGCAACTTCCATCTGAAGCCGGGTCGACCGACCGTGTGTCGGCAGAAGACGCGCCTGAGAACTTGTCAGTGAGCGGCATGAGTGACGGTCTGACGGTGCTCGGTCTGGGGCGCTGCTCCGGCGTCGACAGGTGTGCAGTGTTGGCCCGTCGGCGGCCCCTGTGTGACGGTGTGATAGTGTGACAGTGTGACGGTGCGACGGTGTGACGGTGCTGGTGCTGGTGAGCGCAGTGGTGGCCCGTCGGCGGCCCCTGTGTGACGGTCTGACGGTACTGGTGCTGGGGGAGCGCAGTGGTGGCCCGTCGACGGCCACTGTTGACGGTGTGACGGTGTGACGGTGCGACGGTGTGAGGGTGTGACGGTGTTGGTGCTGGGGGGCGCAGTGGTGGCCCGTCGGCGGCCACTGTGTGACTCTCTGACGGTGCTGGTGCTGGGGAGCGCAGTGGTGGCCCGTCGGCGGCCCCTGTGTGACGGTCTGACGGTGCTGGTGCTGGGGGAGCGCAGTAGTGGCCCGTCGGCGGCCACTGTTGACGGTGTGACGGTGTGACGGTGTGACGGTGTGACGGTGTGAGGGTGTGACGGTGTTGGTGCTGGGGGGCGCATTGGTGGCCCGTCGGCGGCCACTGTGTGACTCTCTGACGGTGCTGGTGCTGGGGAGCGCAGTGGTGGCCCGTCGGCGGCCCCTGTGTGACGGTCTGACGGTGCTGGTGCTGGGGGAGCGCAGTAGTGGCCCGTCGGCGGCCACTGTTGACGGTGCGACGGTGTGACGGTGTGAGGGTCTGACGGTACTGGTGCTGGGGGAGCGCAGTGGTGGCCCGTCGACGGCCACTGTGTGACGGTGTGACGGTGTGACGGTGCGACGGTGTGACGGTGTGACGGTGTGACGGTGTGACGGTGTGACGGTGTGACGGTGCTCGGTCTGGGGCGCCGCTCCGGCGTCGGCAGGAGTGCAGTGGTGGCCCGTCGGCGGCCACTGTGCCATCGTGTACAGCGCAGCCGTGTCCTGTTGTCGATTTCGTTTCCACGTGTCTTGTGTCTCACCTGCAGAGTCGTCGAACGGCTGCAATGGCAGACGGGATCGTTCTTTCCTGTTCTAGATCTCAACACGCAGCTGTTTTGTTGCAAATACATTTGGTCGGTGATACTGTGCGTGTTCGTGTTCGTGTTCGTGTGCGTGTGCGTGTGCGTGTGCGTATGCGTGTGCGTGTTCGTGTTCGTGTGCGCGTGCGTGTGTGTGTGCGTTTGCGTGTGTGTGTGTGCGTGTGCGTGTGCGTGTGCGTGTGCGTTTGTGGGTGCGTGTGTGGGTGCGCGCGTGTGTATTGAGCACCGGTTTGTCAACTCCCATCTCGACTCCCGACTTTCGCCTACGGTGACGTGACGTCACCTTCTTTGGTTAGAAGCCGTCAGTGCAGTGGTTGAGTGGGAAGTCCCATAGCTAGCTCGACTTGGATGCGACACGACCCAGTCGGGTACACACAGTTGGCCAACAAGTACTACTGACATCTGGATCGGAGCTGTGCGAGCCGTGCAAGCCGAGGGGTGTCGGCTGGCCATGGAGATCGTCTCCACTTGTGTGCCAACTCCTCCCACGTCCAGGATCGAAGCCACTGCAGTACCTCACTGCCTCACTGCTTCAGCGCCTCAGTGGCAGGAATCCGCATGTGTCAAGTCGGGGCACCCGATTCCGTCAGACGTCTATGTTGGTTTTGTGGGTTTGTATGTATTACGCTCAGCAGTCGGAACAAGCCACAACACCCAGAGACCAACGCGCCAAACATTTGCGAATGATGAACACTGCAAACATTTCTGTTTGATCTAGCGTATTTTTAGTTCAAATTGGAGGGGGCTCTTGGCTGCGCCTCTGGTCACAAGGAAGTTGTGATAAAGTTGGGGGCGATGGGTGGAAGTTGTGATAAAGTTGGGGGCGATGGGTGGAAGTTGTGATAAAGTTGGGGCGATGGGTGAAAGTTGTGATAAAGTTGGGGGCGATGGGCGGAAATTGTGATAAAGTTGAGGGCGATGGGTGGAAACTGATAAAGTTGAGGGCGATGGGTGGAAGTTGTGATAAAGTTGGGGACGATGGGTGGAAGTTGTGATAAAGTTGGGGGCGATGGGCGGAAATTGTGATAAAGTTGGGGGCGATGGGTGGAAGTTGTGATAAAGTTGGGGGCGATGGGTGGAAGTGATGAATCCAGCGAAACTCCGGATGATCCAGGACATTTCAACGGTTTTGTTTGACGGATAGGAGAGTCCGACTTGGAGGGCGTCGCCTGGAATGTATATGGAGGCAGTGGTGGCGATGCGGATTCAGGGCCGTTTGCAAGATTACACGAAGGATGAGATGTCGGTTCTTGGGCTTCATCGGGGGTTTATCTAGAGGTGATGAAGGTCATTGCACGCACTACGTTAGATTAATGCGGGGTGATAACTTGGATAGTCTACATTATCTTCGTTTACACAATAATAAGCAATAAGTGTTCACCAATTGGTTGAGGTGTAAAGCGCATTGGAGACTATATATTATCAAGCGGAAGTGCGCATTTTGTATTGCTTGCATATTTTGGCATACCGGCACCATGTGTCCCACCACCGTCAAGTGGCCCCTACAGTATCAATGACTCTTTCAGCGATCTAGTTGTGTCGACTCCACTCGAAAGGATTGTGCTTAACACGCGCACTGGAGGGGGGGGGGCGAAATCCGCCCACCCGTCCGGTTTTTCGCAAATAACTGCAGATTTTACCAGTCGATATACGCAATTTTCGGTGTACCTGCCTAGAAATGAACGACACGTCGTTTAAAGCAAGAAAAATTGAAATCGGCCGAATATTTTTCAAGTTAGGGGCCGCTAAAGTCAAAAAATGTTTTAGCGCCAGACCACCAAAATCGGCGCTGATGCGCTTCCAGTATACTGACAAAAGGGAAGTGTTCTAGGCAACACTAGCGACTTGTTTGATGCATATTGATATGCTGTATAGTTTCAAGGTCATGTTAGGTCACCAAGGTGAAGTCAGGTCAAATTCATGACAGGTTAATGGAACCAAACTTGATCAACTGGAATGTTGCCATAAATGCACTACTGGTTGTCATTTGTACTGTTTGTCATTGCGTTTCCATACTTTATTCATGTACTTCACTCCCTTCTTCACGAAGCCGATTGCTCCGAGCTGCCCGACGGAGCAGTCGGGCGGGCGGCCGGTTCCGGTAACTGGAACAGGTAACTGACCTGATAAAGTGGTGCTATATAGGTGACCTGAGGTCAAATGTTGGGTCTAGCATCTGCATTGCATCATTAGTAATGTCCAAGACATCATTCATGCCCATTTTTGAGCATTTAAACACAATCACAGGGATCCATAACGATGACAAGCCAAGCCACGCAAAACCGGAAAATTTTGCCAATCTGACCTCATTTGACCTTGAAGATATTGACCTAAGGTCACGAAAATTGCACACAATAGAGTTCACTACCGTGCCCATCCACCCTGCGAATTTCGTTCCTCCAGCTTTACTAGGAGCCGAGATCTTAGGGGGGGCGGAATCCGCCCCCCCCTCCAGTGCGCGTAATTCTCAGAGGCCCTCCAGGGCGCGTGTTAATAAACGTTCACTGCATCAATGCTGTAAAACAGCAAGTAATCGAAAGCATGCGTTCCATTCACCCCCGCAAGATTCCATAATGATGTCATAGACCAGTGATTTGACATACCGGTTTTGTTCCTTGGGGTTATTCCACACTGTGGGTTCATTTTCCAAGTCAAGATGTATGCGGAAGAACCGTGCTGGCGATAACACACAGACGTGAAGTATATCGCAGTGTCTACAAGGTACATCGGAAAAAAACTGGTGTGCAATGAGACACGTACATATATGTTGTTCATCGCAGTTATTGCACAATTATGAGGACCTCTACAAGCCGGGCTCTGGATCCTGCTTCAGTCACATCGGACAGCCCGTTCCAGACTCGAGCTGCCGTACAGGTGAAGTGTTTTTAACCCTAAGGATAGCATGTTGCGTCGCTGCCAGCCGGATTCCTGGAGGCTGCAATAGGTCACTGTCGGCCCGTTGTGCCCGTCTCTCGGGTCTCTTATACCACATAGCCAACATGCGCCGCAGGGACTCTGAGGAACATGGGCGACGATTTTCAGGATTTCACGTGTGAGGTGTGAGCGGAACTTGAAAAGGGCTATAGGATATGCTGGTGCTTCTTCAAGGTAATGACGAAAGCTAAGACAACACGCACTGGACAGCACCAAATACCAATCAAGCTTATTCAGCAGCAGCTCGAACGCCTTGCTCAAGTCGATTGGTATCCGTGAGGCCAGCATACCAGCATCGATCTCCTCGGCTGTCTATCCGACAGCAACGAGAAGGGCATCCTCTGTGGAGTTACTGTGCGGTAGACGCATTGGAAGTGCGGCAGGATATAGTGGATGATGAGGTAAAAATTGTGACAATACATTTTTGTTCTTGTGATTTTAGATATTCCTGGCAATATATGATTGGGTCAAACGCTACTGGGGTTCGATATATCACCATATTAGAACAGGTAGGAAGAACACGACAGATAGCATTAACTCCCTGCGACCATGTGTGGCAGCATGGTTTATGTGGTTAGCACGTGCCATGGAGAGGAGCTAGAAAATAAAGCGCATTGCTTGAGCAGGAGAATTCCGTCCCTCCACCCCGTGGCCAGGGGCGTCGCCACCGGGGGAGCAGCTGGGACAGTCGCCCCCTGTCATGAGACCGGAGGGAGGGTGCCGCCCCCTGGCATTTGAGGAGACCACTACCCGGAAATGCACAAGAAAAAAGGTCAGCAAGGACGCTGACGGGAACTGAAGATCATGCCGTCAAGGAGGTCACAAGGTTGGCACGAAGCCCCTAGGAAATCTGATCAGTATGCTCGGATGCAGTATGCTTTGTATGCTTTTCGGAATGCACTTGCTTCCCCCAATGTTGGCTGTGCCTCCTCCCCCCCCCAATAATTTAAACTATTAACGTGGGACTCTATGTGGCATGCCCCACAATCCATTTAAGCCTGCCCACTGCTTTGATGTATTTTGTCTCCCCCCCCCCCAGTGGCTTACCGAATGGGGAGGGCATCGGGGGCAGTTACCCACCCCCTGAGAGGTTGTTGGGCCCCGAATAATCGCGCCGGGGTTTGGAAAAAATTGCGCTGGGCCCCATAAAAATCCCACTTGGGCCCTTGACAATCACATTGAGTGTCCCAAAAATTCGCACAGGGGTCCGTGCAAATGTCGCTGGGTGCCACCAAAATCGTACCGCGGTCCCTCAAAATCACATTGTGCCCCAGAAATCTCTCCGGGCCCATACAAATGATGCTGTGATCCAAAAAAGTTGGACCGGACCCCTGAGAATACCTCCGGGACCCACAAAATGTCGCGCCGGGCCTCTCAATATCGTACTTGGGCCTGAAAAGTTTGGGCCGGCGCCCATGAAAATTAGGTTGAGGGCCCAAAAAGTCAGGCCGAGCCCCTGAAAATCACGCTGGGGGCCAAGTGTCGTGCCGGAGCTCCTATAAATCATGCTGTGGGCCCCAAATGGTCGAGCTAGGGCCCCTGGAAATCATGTTGTGACCCAGAAAATCTCGCCGAGGTCCCCGAAAATGACGCTGGGGCCCGAAAAAGACGGGTCGGGCCCCTGAAAATCACGCTGGGCCCCAAAAGGTCTGGCCAGAGACCCTGCAAATAGAGCTAGGGCCCACAAAAGTAGGACCGGAACCCCTGAAATCACGTTGGGGCCTCAAACGATCTGGCCTGGACCCCTGAAAATCACGCTTTGGACTCAATAAAATCGTACATGGTCCGTGAAAATCACTCTGGGACTCCAAAAAGACAGGTCAGGCCCATAA
This sequence comes from Ashinkailepas kermadecensis, assembly GCA_034440615.1. NCBI lineage: Eukaryota > Metazoa > Arthropoda > Thecostraca > Neolepadidae > Ashinkailepas > Ashinkailepas kermadecensis. The sequence continues at coordinate 55,957 of JAOTOM010001561.1, read as the reverse complement.
ATATTGTGTTCGGTGCCTCAAACGTTCACTTCTGGGCCACTGAAAATCGCAATGGGTCACCAAAAAAGTGCAGGGGTACCCGAAAATCACGATATGAGCCCCAAAGGTTCCGGCCGGGGCCCCTGAAAATCACGCTACTGGCACGAGAGGTCACACCAGGCTCCAAAAGTCTCATCAGGACCCAAAACAAATGAAGCCGGGCAACGAAAAACAATCAGGACATGGATAATCACTTTGGGGCACCAACAACGACGCCAAAAGCCTCCACGATGTGTGGGACCCCAAAAAGTATTGAGGCCCCTAAAAATATCGCTATGGATCCAGGCAAATTACGTCGGATCCAAAAAAAATCCCATTTGAGCCCAAGAAAGTCGCGTCGCAGACCTTGAAAATCACACTGGGGGCTCCAAAGTTTGCGATGGGACCCGAAAAGTTGCAGCTGGTCCCAAAAAATCAATTCTTACACGGTATGTCATTCTGCGGCCTTAAAACAATCGCGTCAAAGTCCCCCAAAAACCCGCTGGACCTCGGAAAAAATATTGTCGCCGCACCGAAGGCAATCGCACCGGGAGACCGAAGAATCGTACCGGGGCCCAAGAATATCGCACAAGGGGTTCTAAAGAAATAGACCTCGACCTCCAAAAAGATCACACCGAGACTCGATCAAATCGACCCCAGCACCGGAAAATTCAGAACAGGTCCGGAAAAAAATTATCCGAATGGCTTTTCTACCCTGAAGGGTGCCATCGGCTGAAAAAAAACTCCTTCAGTAGCCGCAGTGGCATACCAAAGGAGCAAACGCCTCTCTCCTGAGATGGGTAAGCTCCAAAGCATCGCACCGGGGCCCACAAAAAAATCGCACTGGAGCCACCAAAATTCGTGTCGGGCCCCAACAATTCGCATAGGGGCTCCAAAAAAATTACAGCGGACCCCAGAAAACTCACCCCGAGGCCGGACAAATTTGTACAAGGAACCCCAAAATCGTGTTGGGTCCCCAGCTAAGTACAACGCTCCCCGCAAACTCGAACCGGTCCCCCAAATATCGCGCTCGGGACCTACAATTTCCGTCGGTAGTCCCAAAAATATTGGCTCTGGGAATCAAAAATTCCCGTTGGGGCTGGAAGAAAAGATGGCATCTAGGGAAACACATAGGCATAGTGTAACCCTGAAAATAGCTTCGGTACTCTAAAAAAAGATTAAGCCGAAGCCCTCCAAGATAAGGAGGGATTCTGAAAAATAAATGTCCGAATCGGAAAAATGGCTCTGGAGCACCGAACATAGCACTAGATGCCTGCACAAATCGCGTACGGCCTGGAAAAACGTACTGAAGCTTGAAAAACGTAGGCGGGACGCAAATACATGGCACCAGGGGTCCGAAAAATCAGGCCGGGATTCGGACTTTAAAAATATTCAGAATAGATCCATAAAAATATCGTTGAGCCCCGAAAATTGGCGTTGGGTCCCCGGAACCACGCGCCTGGACGCGAAAAGTCGCACCGGGATCCAGCAAAAATCGCACCAAAGCCCAAAAATATTACTGGGCCCCACAAATGTGCGACAGAAGTCACAAATAAACACAGCGGGACCCTAAGAGCACAACGGGGACCGCAAATGCGCCTGACACCCCAATGCGCACAGTATCGCAAAAAGCGACAGGGCCTTAAAACATCCGTTGCAACCCTAAATAAACACCGGGGGCTCTAAGAAAAATTACACCAGAAGCTCGCGAAGCACACAGGGGCCATAAGATTGCATAAGGGCCTGAAAAAGAGGCTGGGGCCCACAAAAGCAACATGGTCCAAAAATGAACCAAAAGACTGAGAACTAAATAAACACATCGGGATCTTCGAAAACGCTCAGGTACCAAACAAAAGAAAACATCGGGGCACAAAAAGGCAACAAACCCTAAAACGAGCAGGGGTTTTGAAAATGTGTTGGGACCCTGGCAAAAATGGACTGGAGCCCTAAGACACATCTGTAGACGAAGAAAAACGCAACGGGTAGGAAAAAAGAAGACCGAGGCAGGGCCTCGGTTCGGTAGCCAATCTGGGAGCATATTTAATCAAATATATGAGGTTCATCAAAGCTCAGCGCGTATTCACATTTCTTAACCGCCAGAAAATGTGGGAAGTAGAGAACTAATCTTCGAATTTCCCCAGCGAGCGCCCATACGAAGCATCCCATCGCGTCAAATATGGCGCAAGTCTGCTATGTGGTGGCAATTAGCAAAACGTAGGAGACCTAGCAGAAACCGTAGCATTGCACGAAGTGTGGCGAATGCGCCGAATGCGCAAGATGTGTGTGCACGTGCACGAGCGTTGGCGTCGTGGCGACCGGGCGCTATGAACTGGAATGCCTGAAATTGGAAAATTTTACATTTTAAAGTGATTTGTGTAAGTGTATTTTCAGCAGTGTGAGGTGGATATTCAAGGGATACCAAAAGAAAACCTTCGAACAGAATGGGGGAAAGGTTGAAATCAGACGATTCAGAAACGATGGTGGTAGATTAGGCCCCTCCACAGGACAATTCAGTTGGTCACTAATTATTAGATCTAAAAAAGGTCACCTTTGAAAAAAATTAGTACTAGAAATCCGGGGACTTTTTAATGGGGAGTATATGGGCCCCCTCCAAATCCGTGCGCCTCCCCGGACACAAATTCTGGATACGTCACTGGTCACCCTCCCCCCCCCCCATAATTTTAAGAAGCATACGCCCATGGGGGAAAAGCAAACATTGAGGAGGAAAATGCCCTCTCAAAAGCATACAAACAACACCCATGGGGCATGGGCATCGTCACCGGGGGAAGGGGCAGCGGGGGGGGCAGTCGCACCCCCGCTCCCCGCAGGAAATGAGGCCCCTATTTTGGAAGAGGAGGACCCTAGGAGAGAAGAGTTGGGACCAGGACGCAAAATAATCCTGTCAAGAGGATAATGAGGCTCCAAACACAGATGAGGTGGCCTCCAAGATGTGAGAGGAGGCCCCTAGTTTGAAAAAGGAGTCCCATGGGAGAGGATGGGAAGCCCCGGAACTAAAGAGAGTGCCAGAAATTGGCAAGGAGGCTCCATGATTGAAAAGGAGGCCCCCAAAACGGGCAGGGAGGCTCCAGGAAATGAGAGGAGCCCTTAAGGCGGAATTGAAAGCCAGTGAATATGAGATGAGGGTTCGGAGAAGAAAGAGGAGGCCCCAAGACGGGTGAGGCTCCACCAAGATAGAAAAGGATGATCCCGAGACGTGGCAGAAGAAATCTAATTCGGAAGAGGACGCCACAAGATTGGAAATGAGTTCCCATGATAAACGATGAAACCCCTAGGAGAGGACAGGAAGTCCATCGGATTAGGAAGATGGTTCCAGGGCGGAAAAGAAGGCCTCATAAGACGGGTAAAGTGGTCCCTAGAAATGACAAGGTCACTAAGATAGGACAGAATGCTGGTAATTTGGAAGAGGAGGCACATGGAAAAGAAGAGGAATCCACCAGGAGATAAGAGACCACCCTTAACACGCGCACTGGAGGGGGGGGGGCACGAAATCCCGCCCACCCCTCCGGTTTTTCGTACGTAACTCCAGATTTTACCGGTTGATATACGCAATTTTATGTACCTGCTTAGCAATGAACGGCACGTCATTTAAAGCAAGAAAGACGGAAATCGGCCTAACAATTTTTCGAGTTAGGGGCGGTTAAAGTCAAAACATTTCGTAGCGCCAGACCACAAAAATCGGCGCTGATGCGCTTCCCGTATATTGGCAAAAGGGAAGTGTTCTTGGCAACACTAGCAACATGTTTGATGTGTATATTGATATGCTATATAGTTTCAAGGTCATGTTAGGTCACCGAGGTCAAGTCAGGTCAAGTTCATGACAGGTTAATGGAACCAAACTTGGTCAACTGGAATGTTGTCATAAATGCAAATGACTGTCATACGATTGATGTCACTTTGCATGTTACTCCCTACACATCCTGAAAACTACTGTTTGTCATTGTGTACCTAAGCGCTTCCATACTTTATTCATGTACTTCGCTCCTTTCTTCGCGAAGCCGATTGCGCCGAGCCGCCCGACGGAGCAGTCGGGCAGGCGACCCGGTTCCGGTAACTGGAACAGGTAACTGACCTGATAAAGTGCTGCTATATAGGTGACCTGAGGTCAAATGCCGGGTCTAGCATCTGTATTGCATCATTAGTAATGTCCAAAAGATCATTGATGCCAATTTTGGAGCATTTAAACACAATCACAGCGATCCACAACAATGACAAGCCAAACCACGCAAAAGAAGAAAATTTTGACATATGTGACCTCATTTGACCTTGAAGATATTGACCTAAGGTCATAACATTTGCACACAATAGAGTTCACTACTGTATCCATCCACCCTAAGAATTTCGTTACTCCAGCTTTAATAGGAGCCGAGATCTTATGGGGCGGTATCCGCCCCCCCCATCCAGTGCGCATAATTTTCAGAGGTCATCCACGGCGCGTGTTAAGATGGGAAAAGATCAAATCAAAACACAGAGGAGGAGGCCCCTAAGACGGGAGAGGAGGCCCATAATTTGGAAAAAGAAGCATCTAGAAGAGAAAATTCCCTTTCAGGGCTCAAGAGGAGTACCGAAAGATGGGTTAGGAGGCCCCCAGGACCGAATGAGGTCTCGAAGACCGGCAAGGAGTCCCAGGAAATCAGGAAGGACCCCTTAGATGGGAGTGGTAGCCTGTACGATAGGTGCAATACAAAGGTGCAATACATACAATAGGTGCAATACATACAATACATAGATACATAGGTGTAACTTCATGAGATTCCAAAAATTGAAGCCTCCCCCCCTCTCCTAAGACGGGTAGGACGTCGCCAGGACGAAGGAAGTCCCCGAGGCATGGCAGGAGGCCTCTAATTTGGCAGAGGAAGCCACAGGTCTTGGTAAAGGGCCCCAGGTTATGTCCACGATATTAGCAATGCATTCGCATTCGCGTTCAGCATCCTATTCGCATACTCCCCGATTTCGTTCATTTTTTTTCAGGATACGATCTTTGTCGCTTGCAAAAGTAAGGCAAACAACAATTATTCAGTAGGACGAGCAGTTCGATCTCCATAAGTCAAGAAATGTAATTCGGGTCAAAAACGGGTTACCGCATAACATTCAAAGTGTTTCACTTACCCGAATGAATCCAACGCCTAGATGTCCGCTGTCCATCAAAGATGCAGCACATCGAATTACGTGACCTTCAAATTCACAGTTTGACCTCAGGTCACCAAAGTTGGTTTTACTCATACACTATACTTACGGGGTACCGAATAAAATCATGATGACACATTGGATATACCTGATTTTTTTCAGGTGATAGTCTACATAGCACGTACATAGAGCACATCGATCAAAATGACCCATTATGGTCACCGTTTCATCACTGTTCGCCAAAAAAGGCTAAAAAATAGCAAATATACCAAATTCTTGTGTACCCGATAATGTCCGCAACATTTTACTTGGTACCACGAAAAAACACCCAGACATCGGGTATGGCTCATGGATGCAACACATTGAAGCGTCTGACCTACAATCTCATAGTTTGACCTATGTTTACAACATATTGTTTTGACCTTGCACTATTGTCATCTACGGGGTACCGAATAATGCCTTCCTAAATACATTCATCGGATGGACATTAGCGCCAAATAATCTCCCATCGGACAAGAAAGCAACACATCCAAGCATGTCACCTTCAAGGCCACAGTCAACGAAGACTTTAACATTACACCCTATGGGAAAATCACGGGATACCGAATAACATTTTCCTGAATGCATTTATCGGATGGATATTAGCGTCGAATAATCGTCCACCGAGCAAGGAAGCAGCACATCCGAGCATGTAACCTTCAAGGTCAGCATTTGACCTCAGGTCAGGTGTGATGAAATTCAGAAAATGAAAGTGGTCCACTGGGGTACCGTATGTAGGCCAAACGAAGCATTGAATGTAGACAATAGCCCTTTTCACGACGGCCAATAAGCACCGGGATGCAATGTCGATGACTTCGTCTAGTATGAAGGGCATATCATTGAAATATATCCACTTTATCTGTATATATGGAATGTTCAAGAAGTTTTAACTATGAAGTAATAAATTCAATATTAAACTCAACCAACATATTCAAATTGTGGCACTGTTTGAAAAAAGCGCTCAATTCACAGAAACAACTAGCCAATCTGGCCACATTTGGCACCATGGCCGGGAGGTAGGAGTTGTCGGATAGAACATAAATTTGCCGTTGGATTGCCAGCAAATATACAATATTAGGGAGAAAGTAGTAGTATATATCCTGCAGATAAATATATGTTTTCTTTTACGTTTTATTTTATGGCTGTGAAATACCTGTATTATGAATAAATATTGAAATGCATCATTTCCAGATGCTACGATTCCACTTGACGCTTCTGAAAATATTCAATTCTCTCCACTTTACAAGCGGATTGTTTTTGTAATGGCATCCGCTGTACCGCACCATACGAGGCTCCGTTTTTAAATGTTGCTGTACTCCTACCTGAATAACCCCTACTGTGGGGGGAGGGCAATTGATCCTTGTCTTGAATATCATACACGCAAGAAAGAACAAAGTATGAATTGTTTACAGCACCCAAAAGACCGCAACGCATCCAAAATATGCGCATCTGAGACAAACTTGTTTGTTGGCTCGCCCGACATATTTCAGCCGTAAATGATGCAATCGGAGCACAAATAATGACGTCATTTTTTTAAACGTGGATTATGATTCGTCCCAGCTATCATAAAGGGCCAATCACTTACTGCAGTTGAAGTTGGCTGGCGATATTGATCAGAGTGGTCGAGTGCTCGGAAAATTTGGCATTTGAAGACCGCTGAATTCGACAAACAGCTGTTGTCATCGAGTTTACTTCCGAAGTCAGGCTCGCTTGGTCTGACTTCCAGATTTCCGACTAGATGACGTCCCAGGCGCGGATGTGGGTGTACATTTTCAGGGTTTGTGCATGAACAAGCTGTTACTAGTCCAAAACCTTGTCGTATTAGGTAACTGAATCTACTCTGTTTGTTTATTGGTATCATAAATTGGTCCAATCTACAGACTAAAAGCTTTCAGATCAACGTAATTATTATGCCTTGACCCCGCCATTGGGATGTCATGACGATTACTTCCAGCTAGTGCACGCGTGAAACCGCCTAATCTCAACACTGATGCATGCACTATCAATACAAGAAGCAGCACACTGCGTGACCTGACCTCTGTCTATGATGCATTTCATCAGGTAGCACTAGCATCCCATTCAGCAACGCATTCAAAAAACGCACTCAGCAATATCTTCCGATTCCTCTGAAAATTGTACACAATCTTCGCAGGCAGGCATGGCAGGCAGTACATGCACCATGAAACGATTTTTTTCCTACGACGAACCTTTTCGCCTTTAGAGGTGAAAAGGTAAGCGAGGTCAAATTGGGGTACCGCATAACTAGCCGGATAGTTCACTTATTGGAATGATTAAAACGCTTGTGCCACCGCTATCACGGTGGCATGCAGCACACCAAGTCAACTGGTCACTCGAGGTCACCATTTGACCTCAGGTCAACGAAGACTTTAACATTACACACTACGGGAAAATCACGGGGTACCGAATAACATTTTCCTGAATACATTTAACGGATGGATATTAGCGTCGAATAATCGCACACCGAGCAAGGAAGCAGCACATCCGACCATGTGGCCTTCAACGCCAGCGCTTGACCTCAGGTCAGGTTTGATGAAATTCAGAACATGAAAGTGGTATACTGGGCATGATTCACTTGTCTTTGACTTACATAAATGATTCATGTGACCTATGCGTGTCCTGTAGAGACCTGTGCGAGCGCTACAATTGGAGGGCGTGCGGTGCATAAATTTGGGGCATTTTATCGTTTTCGATATTCTAGCAACTCGACATTAGCATGCTTGGGCTCGGTCGCACTTACGTTCCTGTGCCGCCAAGAAGTGATGAGAAGCTGAAGCATGTGCAATTCGAAGCAGCCCTGGATTGAACATGTGACTCTGATGATTTTGCACCTTGTGGAACTTGACATTCAACCCTTTGGACGTTCTGCCGCGCCTCAGTGTTGTTGGCTGCGTTGCTGGTGTCTGCGAAGGTGGTGTCAAATTTTCAGACGAATCGGAGGATATTGGTGAATGCGTTTCTGAATGCGTTGCTGAATGGGATGCTAGTGCTACCTGATTAAATGTGTCATCGACAGAGGTCAGGTCACGCGGTGTGCTGCTTCTTGTATTGATAGTGCATGATGCATCAGTGTTGAGATAGCCTACACTTAATGCTTCGTTTGGCCCACATACGGTGGACCACTTTCATTTTCTGAATTTCATCAAACCTGACCTAAGGTCAAACGCTGACCTTGCAGGTCACATCCTCGGATGTGCTGCGTCCTTGCTCGGTGGGCGATTATTCAACGCTAATATCCATCCGATAAATGTATTCAGGAAAATGTTATTCGGTATCCCGTGATTTTCCCATAGGGTGTAATGTTAAAGTCTTCGTTGGCCTTAGGTCAAATGGTGGCCTTGAAGGTGACATGCTTGGATGTACTGCTTTCTTGTTCGATGGGATATTATTTGGCGCTAATGTCCATCCGATGAATGTAATTAGGAAGGTATTATTCGGTACCCCGTAGATGGCAATAGTGCAACGTCAAAACAATATTTTGTGAACATGCGTCAAACTATGAGATTGTAGGTCAGAAGCTTCAATGTGCTGCATCCATGAGCCATACCCAATGTCTGGGTGTTATTTCGTGGTGCCAAGTAAAATGTTGCGGACATTATCGGGTACACAAGAATTTGGTATATTCGTTATTTTTTGCATTTTTTGGCGAACGGTTATGAATCGGTGACCGTAATGGATCATTTTGATCGATGTGCTCTAAGTACGTGCTATGTAGACTATCACCTGCAAAAATTAGGTATATCCAATGTGTCACCATGATTGTATTCGGTACCCCATAAGTAAATATAGTGCATCACTATTATCACTATATAGATATAGTGCACCACTATTGTTCATTGTGTGTGTAAATAACATTCAAAGTGGCCTAAGCAGTAAGGTTTGGAAATTTGCGGATGATTTGAAGGTCTTTAGGGCAATAACAAGGCACAATGAACAGGTCTTGCTGCAGAAAGCTTGTGAAGTGGTCCGAAAAATGGCAAATGAAATTTAATTTTGATAAGTGCAAAATCATGCATGTAGGTAGGCAGCATATCAAGGCTCCGTATTTGATGGATGGCCAAGTACTATCTGTGACTCAGCGGGAGAAGGACTTAGGCGTTATTTTGAACACAAAATTGGGGGCATCAGAACAGACCAAAGAAGCCAGGAAGAAGGCACTAAGAATGCTTGGGGCAATAAATAGGAATGTATCATACAAAAGTGAGGAAGTCATCAGGAAGCTTTACTGTGCATATGTCAGGCCACATTTGGAATACTGTGTCCAAGCTTGGTCCCCTAGTTATGAAAAAGATTGTTGGCTTTTAGAGAGAGTACAAAAGAGGGCAACGAAAATGGTGAATGGCATAGGCATCCTGGTATATGAGGAAAGATTGAAGAAACTGAATATGTTTTCACTTCGATATAGAAGGCTGAGAGGAGATCTCATCGAGGTCTTTAAATTTGTTCATGGTCAGGAACAGGTTTATCTCAGGGAACTGTTTGAATTTAACAGAAATGATGCAATTAGAGGTCATCAATTCAAAATTAAAGTTAATCACAGCAGGACAAGGTTAAGACAGTCTTTCTTCACCAACAGGGTAGTAGAACACTGGAACCAGCTGCCAGAAACTATTGTCAGTAGCAACACATTGAACATCTTTAAAAACAGCATAGACAATCATTATAAGAATAGGGGGCTTGTTTTTCTGTATTCCAGGGAGAGTTGATCGGCGCATTTGGTGGAAAACTGGTTCAGTGTACAGAGTGCAACCAAGAAGGGCCCTTGTGGCTCATAGTTGCACTGATCTTTTATGTCTTTTATGTCTTTATGAGTAAAACCAACTTTGGTGACTTGAGGTCAAACTGTGACATTGAAGGTCACGTAATTCGATGTGCTGCATCTTTGATGAACAGCGGACATCTAGGCGTTGGAATCATTCGGCTAAGTGAAACACTTTGAATTTTATGCGATACCCCGTTTTTTACCAGAATTACATTTCTTGACCTATATAGATCGAACTGCTCGTCCTACTGAATATTTATTATATGCCTTACCTTTGCAAGCGAAAAAGATCATATCCTGAAAAAATGAACGAAATCGGACCGGATTCCACCGGAGACGATCCAACTTCGTGCCCATGGATTCCATATGAAATGGGAGGAATTATGTTTTTAAATTCATTTTCTTCCTACAAACTTGTGTTCTGTGATCACAGCCTTCATGATTAGACCGTCGCAGCTTCAATACTTTCTCAACGACGTAATTTACAAAACGGTGCAGCACAGCGAAAGCCATGGGAGTGAGGGAGTGGAATTTGAAGGATTTGCATTATTTATGCATTGCCATTGTTGCATTGTTGCATTGTCATTTTTGCATCGCTGTTCAGTGCTTGTTCTTGCCGAGAATATATTCGCTGAGGATGTATTATTTTAGCTTGTGTGCCAGGTATGTACCTTGCAGCCAGCTGTACCTTGCAGCCAGCACCAAATGATATTTTACAAATACAAAAATCACTGAGATGGCGGTCAGAAAACCAACTCAATCCACTTTTCGTTATCATCTTCGTGAAATTGTCGTTCTAGGACTGATAAATGATCGTTAAGCTTGCTTATGACGTCAAGCTGGTGGGAATGACTAACAGCAGTGATGAATCTAGCTATATATATATATATATACATATCCTGCTGGACTTGGAGGACATAAAAGCGAATCGCTCTCTAAAAAAACGTGCCTTTGCCACGAAAGAAACGCACCGGGGCCTCAAAAATCACGACGGGAGCCGGAAACGCAACTCGCACTCCGAAAAAAAGAGGTCACGAGAACTTGTGCCTCCCGACAACACGCATTGGGGCCCCGAAGACTCGCGCCTGACCCCAAAGCAAAATCGCGCAGGAGCTCCCAAAAATAGTGGTGGGACCGCAAAATTTCCGTCGGGATGCTTAAAATTTGTGCTGAGTATACAAATAAACAGTGGGGCCAAGAACTCTTGACAGGACCATATAAAAATAAATCCGAGGCTTATAAAAATCCAGCGGGGACCCCGAATCCGGCCTGGAAAACCGACCTGGAATGTCAAGAATCGTGCATAGCGCCGAAAAAAACGTCCCGACTCCCCGACAAAAAAAAATCAGGCCCGGCCCCAAAAATCGAAGTGCGTCCCAGTGATGTACCATGTGCTCCAGTATCGATACCGGGTAGACACGAACACACCCGGGATCTCCAGCCATGGTCGCCGGAGCGGGTAAGGTGAAAAGGCAACCCTGTTTGTAACTCAAAAAGACACTTCTGGGAGGTCCGAGTGTACCAGTCTCCCTAGCATTTTTTGTCCTCCATTGGCGCTCCTCGGAAGGAAAATGTGCCCCTCCAGGTACATTCACAGCGGCGCCCACCCAGACAAGCTTTCCCTCATGACAATTCGAGGTCCACGCCTGGTAAAACCTGATACTGTTGGTAAAGTACAACGCCCACATCAAATTCAAAACTCTGTCGGGCCAACGGCGGTGCGACGTCAATCATGTTCCAACCCCTCGCAGCCACATTAGGCTATAAATGTGGTCGAGATGGTTTGCAGAACCCTCTGAACCACATTGGGTTGTCCTAACCTAACTTGACATAACTTAGCCTAACCTCTTGTGTTGCCTTTTGGAGGTTAAACTAACTTGGGAACAATTTAAACTGCAATAATTCCATAGTTTGTTCAATTCGCCATGCCTGTAAGACAATAACTCTCCTTTGAAAACTTTGGTAACCTTTGATCTGATCCAGGGTCACAAAAGTCCAAAACCAAATAATTTGGAAAGAAAAGCTACTACACTTGATGGAGAAGCATAGCACATATCTTCCTACGAAAACATTTCGTTGGCAACTATCAACGAAATTTTAAATGTTCCATATATATTTCACTGGTGCCTGTATACGGTCATGGCTGGTGCATAGGCCTCCTTCCTATGCCAGAAATACAAATAGGCTTTTTAAAAAGATAAACAACGATGCAAGACAAAAATAGATGGAACAGATGAAAAATAATAACACACAGCATCAGAGCAAGTCATTTTTTTCTTTAAAAAACATTAGAATAGCTTTAAAATCTGTATATATACAATCCATTCCAATCCTTACTAACCAAATTCAGACGGTAGTGTACAGGTGACGGCTCGCAGATCTGCACGCACCACAAAGTAAGAAATTCAGCCGATCAGCGGCTAAGGATCGGAATATATGACGCTTTTTAAGACACAAACGGACACATCATTGGCCATCTGGCAAACGACGATCGTCTGGTCCGAGTCGCGGCCAGATACCTTCCAGTTGAACTAGAGATGAGTGAAGTTGCAGTTTGTTGACGTAGGCTGAAAGTTAATTGTCGTAGTTCATGCTATTATTTGTTTTTTCCTTTGTGAGTCCTCCATCCGTTCAGTTAAGTAAAATATGTCCTTTATGAACCAGATATTACTATTTCAGCTATTATTCGTTAGTATTTTCTACTTAACATTATTTTATTTCGGGTCGCTCTATCTCGGAGAACGAGTGGTCTGGCAACAGAGCAAAATCCGCTGTAAAACCACCTACAGACAACTCCAGCTCATACCACGCAGACCACTCCCGTGCGGCGTGCGAGACCCTGCAGTCATTTGGCCGCGGAACAGCCACGCTCAAATTGAGCAGGCCGCCGACAGAGCCCTGCGCGTCCAGCGCCGGCCGGCTCCTGCCAGCAGCAGACATCCCCCGCAGGGTTGTCCGCTATATTACCAACTCCAAGCCCTTTTTGGGTGTTATTTTGCCTCCCAACTGAAAAATATGCACTTGCAGAGGAAATAAGTGGTCACATCATGTTAAGCACATTCATAAACATTGCATTAAAAAAAGAGAAATTCCAAGAAATAAAAAAATACCTTAAACTGCATCTGTACTGATTATTTTGAAAAATTTGGTGACAAAAATGTGTTTTCTTTTTATTTGAAATTGTGCTTCTTCAAAAGCAGCTTGGGCTAGATTAGCTTTTCAGATTCGAAAATTGAGAAAAAGTTGTTTTTCTCAGATTCAACTGTTTGGAGATATAGTCCCTTTTCCTCATTGGGCACATCAAAAACTACCTAGGTAGGTACCTACTTTCAGAATGGGTTCTGTTCAAGTTCTTACCTTGCAAGTTCTTCTGTTCAAGTTATATGTATGCAGGAGTCAGTTCCAACGCCTATCTCAAAGCCAAATTGATTTGACATAGCTTGCAGATGTTCTTCCATATGAGTAAAAAGAATGGGGTCCAAAATTTTACTCATGACGCTAGCCAGTGCAACTGAAGTGTGCATATTTTAAGTGTTCGCCGGAAAGGTCGTCCTTACCATAGGACTTCCTATACTTAACTTTGTTCTTATTGTCTGTGATTTTGACTGCTGAGATCTTAACATCTGCAGCTGGCGTTACGATATCCTGTTCATCCCAGTCTGGCTCAGACAAGGATCTGACAGAGTTTTATATATATCCTAATAGTGCTGGCGCCATAGTTCTGCAATCGCGTTTTCTTCACACGCACCCACTACCTTGAATGGAATTGATGATTTGCATTGATTAAGCTGGCTTACTTTCTTCTAAAACTGAATTTCATCCCCGTTTAAATTACTCTTGCGGGAGCATCTCCCGCATGGGCGTTTTTATTATTCCCAATATCCCAATAATTTGAATTGTATATTTGCATCTTGCTCTCGCTTTAATGTACATGTCGAACTCAGAACCCAGGTCTACCTGCGTTTTTTTATGGGGAACATTTTTTTTAGATTCCTGATATGCGTCTTATACATATCCAAGCATGCAAATTCGGCCTGGTCTTGTTCGTGAAATTGTATTACCGGCAGTGGAAAGGGCCGCGTAGATGCCGTCGTACGTCTCCACATACAGCTGATGTATGTGCATCTGACCTACAATTTAGGTTCCTGCACAATGCTGGATCATCGTCGATTGATAGTGCCAGAAGCTTCTGCTCTGTGATATCCGTATGCATATTAATATCCTCAACCGGGAGTGTGTTCCATTGCAATCAGAAGATTGCTTCATTCGTAGTAGACGCTAGTCTAGCTGTCTGCCCGACGCTTAGATCAAGGTAAAAAGGCAAATGATTACGTACCTTGCCATCCTCAAGAACACACATAGTTATCATACTTGAGTGCATACCACTATTTGTCACCACGTGATCAAGCCACGAAGTGGTTGCACAAGCATCACTGACTAATATATAGCTATTATATGGTAGTAATTATGTAGAAGAGACCGTTAGGTCATTATTGGAAGATAATTGCAATTTGCCACCACTTTCTGGAACCTAACCGGAAACCTGATATTAACCAAACACCTTACACATTCGCCATTACACATACACATTACATTACACATTACACCTGGGGCGGATGGCAAGTACCGGCGGCGGTGCGAGGTGCCGGGGCGGATGGCAGGTACCGGCGGCGGTGCGAGGTGCCGGGGCGGATGGTAAGTACCGGTGGCGGTGCGAGGTGCCGGGGCGGATGGTAAGTACCGGTGGCGGTGCGAGGTGCCGGGGCGGATGGCAAGTACCGGCGGCGGTGCAAGGTGCCGGGGCGGATGGTAAGTACCGGCGGCGGTGCGAGGTGCCGGGGCGGATGGCAAGTACCGGCGGCGGTGCAAGGTGCACAGGAAGCGCGGGATGTTGTCGCAGACTCCTTTCCTTGAACAAAGGTAAATTTGGTAAACTGAAAAGAGTAGCTCTGGCTGTGAATGAGTAGATTTGAACTTGACATGCTGTATTGCACAGTGAAAGACTGCTGTCCGAGAGCGCACAACAGCTGCGTAAGCGTCTCTCTGTGGACAGAGATTAAGAGCGCTGCATGATAAATATTTCGATACAAAGATGGAAAAATTGACAGGTAAAATATATGTAAATGCCCCATGTCGGGCCAAACAGAGCCAGCCGAGCCAGACGGTGCGGTACAGAGCAGTTCCGAGGAGTTCCAAGCCACTGCCTCAAGAAGTTCCGAGTCAGAGTTCCGAGCGGTTCCGAGAAGATCCGGTAGTCCCGAGCAGTTCTGAGCAGTTTCGAACATGAGCTATGAGCGGCTCGTTAGATTTGCGCTGGAGTCCTTTCTCGTGCACCTGCTTCGATCGGCTGCTGCTTCGATCGGCGGAGAGCCAACAGACACCGATTAGAGGAACAGCAGAGAGCAAAGGACATCGTAGGGAAAGGAAAGCCGACAGATATCAGAGGGAGAGGGAAGTGTAGCGGATCGTTGAGGAGGGAAAGAGGAACAGACAACAAATGGGGACGGGGAAGAGTCAACAGACAGCTGAAGGAGGAGTAGTGAGAACCACAGACGGTGGGGCGTGGGAGGTGCCGATGACTGAGGAAAATTATTTGATGCTACAGCCGCCGTCCACGCCCCCTTGAGTGGCAGTTTCTCCGACCACTCAGGGAGGCCACGTGGATAGCGCGTAACGCCCCGAATGGTCCTGGCCAGTGTGTTCAGCCGAGCTTTCGTGTCAAGAGTTCTACTTCAGGCGCCACTTCTGGCCCATCGTATCGCAATACACTAGTGCTGTGTTAACAATGGGAAGATCATGCCGGGAATGTAGAAGTTGAACGCTTTTCTATCTACATGCATTTCTCTTAGGTTGTAGGTTGGTTCGGAGGATGCAAGAACGTGTTTGGCATGTCATAAGCCCCGGAGCTGAAAAGGCATGGCCGGCTAGGTTGTACAGACGACCAGGGGACGCGCCCAACGTGGTAGGGACCCGTGCCCACACGTTAGATAAGTAGGGCTGGTCGCACGTTTTCAGCGAATAAGTTCCGGAAAGGCATTGATTGCTATAAGGTTTGGTAGGTCAGTCATAGACATCAGAGCACTTATCTAAGCCCTCGGAGCCAGTAAATGGGCCACATCGTAACATTAAGGCCTTTTACAGGCGAAGAATGCTACCAATAATGGGGGCAGCTATGATTGGCAGTGAATGGTTTAAAGATTTGGCCCACATACCTTCCAAAAAAGAGCAATGGTCAGTCGATATGTGTGTGTGTGCATCGCTGGGGGTGGGGAGCGGGAGCCAAATTGGGGACCAGACAATTTATACATTAATAAGAAGAGAGTGAATTGGACGAGCGAATGTGAGCGAATGAGGAGAATAAATGTGTGTTAAATAACTTTAAGGACCAGCGAGAGCCGCTTGGGTGTCAACACAGGCACCTATTTCGTGACGTACATTGCACGAAAATAGTATGATTTGCACCAAAAATCACCAACTAGGAGAAAGCCACTCGTACCAGGAACATCCATAGCAGATTTACCGGATCGAGACGCCCACGAAAGTACGATCGTCGCTTAAGTGTATATTTGCTGATGACTGTGTGTCTTTATTGTTTAATGCCTAAGTTGTCTTGACGAAACGCTGAAAAATAATGCAGGCACAATGCTGAATGCTTTTCCTACCGATGAAATGTAGGTGATCCGGTGTCTCGAATATCTTGCAAAAAAGTAGATTAATGCGAAATATGCGGTCGTGCTCAGTGATATATATATATATATATATATATATATATATATATATATATATATATATATATATATATATATATATATATATATATATATATATATATATATATATATATATATATATATATATATATATATATATATATATATATATATATATATATATATATATATATATATATATAAATATATATATATATATATATATATATAGCGTTAGAAGAACGGTTAGAAACACACACATATTGCAAACGTAAGAAGAATTTGCCCGGAATGGGTTAAAACTGGCCGTCAGGTCATTTCACTCACCTGACGTCAAATAAAAATCCCGGATGTTTTGTAGGCACTGTCCGATTATCCTCAAGGAGGAAGTTCCATGTAAATATCTCTTCATTTGTATGTGCTATCGACATTTGTATGTGTCGGGGACGAGTGGTCTAGGGGTAAGATGCTCGTATCACAATCGAAAGATTGTGGGTTCGATTCTCACCTGCCGCTACTCTTCGCCCGCGACCAATCGGCGTGAGAGATTGGCGACGCTACATGACTGAACGGTCGACGTGTCGTAAAACCAATAACCAGCCCAGCTATCGATCATCGAGCATATCTGGCGGTGGTCCTTTTGATATGAGCTAGGTTAGTGACCTTACTTGGCCTGAGGTTGACATTTTTACCGCAGACAAGATCAAGAAAGGCTACTGATAATGCCGCGACGCTGCACGCTGCCTTTTTTTTTACTGTCGGGAAACCTTTGGAGTGGGGGATGACCACCCTCCTCGCTGGAGATCGAGTGGGTCAATGAACTCAAATTCCGTTTCTTTATGCGAGATGCCCTCTTCACTTGTAAGTTCGAAGCATACCTTTGCGAAAATATTTCGGGGCACGAGTCAGACGATTCCTGGTTGGAATGAGTTTGTGCAGGAGCCACGTATGTTTCTGAGTGATGTATATTCCTTACGGTTCTTGGTGGGTAAACATTGGGAGGGCTACATTTATGTTTAGTTGCGTACGACCAAATCAAGGTTCAAATATGTTCTGCGTTTTATTCGAATAACGAAAAAGCACTGCGTGATAAATCTCGTGTTGACAGACTATATCAGACTCCTCATGATCCAGCAGCCTTTTGGCGATAAATTTTACGAATTAATAACAGTTTCCCGCTCCCACCATCAGTGAACGGGATGTGTTCCAAAGCCATACGTGATATGTGGAGGAATCATTTTTAGTGGATATGATTTCAACTCAGTCTCGAATGATAATGCCAAGGAAACTGTGCTGAAAAAAACTTGGTGCCGACCCTGAAACGCTTAACAGCATTGACGTTCAATATATTTTGAGTTTTTCTGTACTTGATCATGATATAAATTTTGTGGAAATGAGGGCCTGAACATGGAACACTACAAATTTGCCTGTCCCATTCTTGCAATGCACTTATCATTATGTTTCACAATGATGACCAAACACGCGTATTTATCTTACGGATTGATGAAGGTGGTAATCATTCCAATATTGAAGGATACATAGGAAAAAATCATGTTTCATCAGTATAAAGCGTGGATTTCAAGATATTCGAAATAAGGATAATTATTAATGTAACCAAATGCTCATAATATGTAAAATAGGATCACAAATTGGTCGGATATATTTCGGCCATGGCCATTCTTCGAAATATGTCAGCCCAATTTGTGATTCTAAGTTACTTAATATGAGCATTTGGCTACTCATTTGTAATCATCTTTAATTCAATCATGCTCAGTGAAGCTCTCAGCAATATTATCAAGATTTTCGAAATGGTGACCTTGAATCGGAGTGAGCCTTTCTTACTACCAGCGATCACCAGTTTAGCTTCAAACCGAACCGCTTCACAGACATGGTCATATACGCTTTAAAGGAGATAATGGAATATCATGGACGAAATAACAGTCCAGTTATATTTGTTTCTTAGATGCAAAAAAGGCGTCTGACCGGGTGAGCCATTGGACATTGTTCCATAAATAATTGTGTAGGGGTATGGACATGCATCTCCATATCATGGTATCTCTTGCGGCTTTCCCATGTGCATAGCGGACATGTGACCTCACATAGGTTTTCCGTGTCGAATGGCGTGATACAAGGCTGCATACTCTCTCATGTTTCGTTCAATGTATATACAGACTACTTGTCTCTTTTTCAGGACCAAAGTGGATTTGGCTGTTATTATTCTGGTAGTATTGAACATTTATCCTATGCTGACGATATGGTTCTTCTTTCCACCCCATACGGCCTCCAAAAACTGCTGAACATTTGCGAATACTATGCGAAAGAACATGATGAAATTTACAACACGAAAAAACAGTGTACATGCGGATGTATTCTCGGATGAATAAAAACCGTACCTACTCCTACCTCTTACCTACTGTAACAATGTGGAATGTCACACTACAGTTTAAAATGAGCACATGCATCTCGGATTTCTTATTTCCAACTCGAATTTAGCTTGCGACAATGCTGAACTACGTCAACAGTATCGCTTCATATGCTGCAGGGCCAATTCCTTTTGAAGGGATGGTTGAAGGGGTTTGGTCTGTGTGGGCATGTGTTTGTTGATGTAGGTGTGGATGGACCCAGAGTCTGTAAATACAGTTATCTTTTTCACTATATATATATATATATATATATATATATATATATATATATATATATATATATATATATATATATATAAATATATCCCTCTCCCTCTCCCTCTCCCTCTACCTCTCCCTCTCTCTCTCTCTCTCTCTCTCCCTCTCCCTCTTCCTCTCCCTCCCTCTCCTCTCCCTCTCCCTCTCCCTCTCCCTCTCCCTCTCCCTCTCCCTCTCCCTCCCCTCCCTCTCCCTCTCCTCCCCTCTCCCTCTCCCCCCCTCTCTCTCTCTCTCTCTCTCTCTCTCTCTCTCTCTCTCTCTCTCTCTCTCTCTCTCTCTCCCTCTCTCTCTCTTCTCTCTCTCTCTCTCTATCGCTCTCTCCAGTTATAGAGCAAAACACCATTGCATCAAAGATTAAGAGTTAATTGGAAAGTCTTCGGGTGATTAAAGTGAACTCCACATTGCGAGAATCAATCGAGGTTGTTATCACCGTCCATAACGCGTATCGCTTGTCGCCATTTAGATGTGGTGATTATCATAATGGGAGTGGCATGTCAGCTGCCATTGATCTTCGTAGTCGCGTAGGCTTTGTGCACCAGTGTGCATACGGGGAACTGGAAATATTATCTTGCAGCGACTTTAAAATAACACCTTTTATCTTCGAAATAAATGGCATTTACATATTTCATCTAATAAATAAGTGGTAATAGAAGACTTGGACTTGACCTAGGCGTTTCTCTTTGCTCAACCACGTAGTTCATAGATAATACTTGCGGTGGGAGTAGGCTTGAGCTGACTGACTTGCGAAGACAAAAGTTGGGTGCGGATGCGACACAGCATTGGGAGCTGGGCAATCAGTTCAGTTGCGTGTCCTGCCAGACGAGAAGCCGCGAGTGCTGCTATTAGCGGCAGCCGACGGCGTGTCGAGTTGCACCTCTTCTCCGGTTGGAAAGTGGCGCCAGTAGCCGGTGAATATCCTTGCCGCCTCGGAACGCCGCTGGGGTCAGTGCTGTGGTGGAGCTACGAGTGGAGGGAGCCGTCTACGCCAGCAACTCGGACGTTCCGGTGCCGAGCTCGTTGCGCCGGCAGTGCTCCTCGGCACCTCCGGTATAGGTTAGTGTGTGTGCCACAGGCGTACACGTGCAATGGCACAACACATTTCGTGAAACTGGTCACGACGCCGCGCAAAGTCCATTTTCTACGAGCTCGTATCACTAATTATCAGTGGACACACCTAAAAATGTCAACATTGTAGAATTATGTTAATTATTGCAAGCATTCAATAGCATCAGGGACCACACCAATATCCGTGTAGATGGCCACTAAATACATAGCATGTGAAGATTAACAGCGTAACGGCAGGAAATAAACATGACGAACTTCATCATTCCGTACAAAGTAATGACATAATAATCATAACGGTGTCAGAAACAAAACATGATGATAGTGTACCTACAAGTCTTTTTCACATTTAAAATGTCTACTTACCATCTGTACAATATCGCATCAGGCAATAAGGAAAGGGCACTATCTAGCTCATAAGACACCTCTAATTACACGTTCACTCACTTGGAGCAAGCTAGTAACGAAGGTTGATCTGGTGCAAAATACAAATTTACGACTTCTCACTGTTTATTTGTTGCCTGTAGCTGCCACCTAACCTCGCAAACTGACAATTTGTCGCAAACCATTAAATTGTCAGTGTTTGACAATTTAATGGAAAGCGTTAATCGTGACAATACCTACTCACCAACCGGTCATTCTGATATTGGGGAATTTCAACACAGGGAACAAATATTTCGAGCAAACAAGCTTCCTGATAACCAGCGGCTCAACGCCATTTGACCACAGATGTTACGACACTTCCGACGCGTTAGACCGAACACAATCAACTAATGAGTGGACAATAATAACTAACAACTGTGTTAATTTACCGGATCTTATATTTACCAGTGACATTACGATTGTATAAATGGGGCACACTTTCTTCTTTTCCGCAGTCAGGTCACTTTCCAGTATTTGCCAAATGACATCGTCCATTCTGTCGTATTTTTAGTCCGAAAAAGCTCTCGCGCTGCAGAAAAAAAACGCAAGACTTTCCGTCGGCGGCGAAAGTTTATGAAATCCGAAATACGATACCGCGAATATTTTCCATGGCGGGAATTTTATTTTCCGTCATTGACGGTTATTTCTCTGTATATAAAACTCGCTTCTAAACATCGATACACCCTTCATTGTGACTATGCAAACGACTATATGGGATTACAGCGCACTGGACCCAGAACTCTTTATTTAGTCTCTTCTCACTATCGATTGAGCAGCTATACTGGACAAGAACATTGACAACGCTACGAAGGACTTTGCGTCAGCAATCCTTAGTACGACGGCCATTGCAATTGCAACCAGGACAATACACGTACGCACAAAAGACGTAGGCCATGGATAAACGACGACCTGAAACACAATCTTAGAAAGTTTAATATACTTTTCAGAAGACCTAAATCAACGCAGTCGGACATTGACTGGTGGGACTGGATGCAGCAGACATTTCGTGGCTAGTAGTCACTAAAATAAATAAGGAACTTCATAAATAAAATATGCAGTCCAGGTCAACGAACTATTTGAACACGGACATCAAGCCAACACATATCACCAAGTACTTCGAAAGATCACAGAAGGACCGCAAGGCAACACAATCCTATCCCTTATTTGACCGGATGGTGAAACAACATGTGACAACCATGACAAATATCTTCTCAACAAACACTTTGCTTCACAGATAACACCTGACATACCAACCGGAAACAAACAAAAGGCCACAAATCACATACAATCGGGCGGACGCCAATCGCCCAGTGAAGATGAAATTATCCTCAGCTGATGGTTGGTCGTCCACCGCGGGGATCCTCAATACTTGATGGACAGACAAAGGAATGAAACGTTAAATGGAACAAAATGACATTACACCAAATGACGTTTTTGATGATCATTGAAATATAGGTAAAAGAATGCGTGCATGGGTGAATATTCCAGGGGAAGGCGGAGGGCGCAATTTGGAGGCTGCCACCCCCAAATCGCATTAAGGGGAGCGTCTCCCTTATGCGACGACTCGCATTAGGGGGACGCTTAACGACGAAATTGTTTTGTCTCTCCAAAATCATCAATGCGCGCTCTCAGGGAAAGATCCAAACATTTTCTTCAGAGACACTCGTCTGGATCGGGCACCATTTCCTGGGATGGGCGCCGCTGCCAAGTTCCTGATCCTGGGATGGGCGCCGCAGCCAAGTTCCTGATCCTGGGATGGGGGCGCCGCTGCCAAGTTCCTGATCCTGGGATGGGCGCCGCTGCCAAGTTCCTGATCCTGGGATGGGCGCCGCTGCCAAGTTCCTCATCCTGGGTTGGGCGCCGCTGCCAAGTTTCTGAAAGGGCACTTTCAGCTGAAATTTCGTTGGGTGGGGAGGGGGAAGGGAGGGGTTCACTCGAGCGTACTGAAGGGGCCGTTGGCTGAAAAAAAATCCTTTTACTGAGGGAGGTGTGCGATCGAACTTCCCCGAAGGGACACCTTTTCCCGGTCAGCCTAGCGCCAGCTTTCCACCATGTGGGAGGGGTGGGGCACGAATTCCCCAGGTCATGCTGCATCTGCCCCAGCGCACTCTAGCATTTCCAATTTTCTCCTAGGTCAGGTCCTTTCGGTTGATGGTCACCAGCCACTTTTCCTAACGCTTCTTGCTTGGCTCCCTGATTGTATCGTCCAACTGCATCCGGCGGTGTGATTACGGCCGCGATAGTAGAAGAATCGTCCATCTCTCTCCAGATTTGATCTGATCGAACGATTAAAAACGTCGCAAAATTTCACTATAGCTTGACTCCGTCTTACCTTACTCTAAATATGATGTCAGAAGTCATCTAATTGAACACAACTCCAACATCATTCCACCACCACACGTATCATTGGCGACGTTTGATGTGGCGTTGACCCCATAATGGCGACAACACGCGGTTGTGACGTCATCTGAAAGCACCATATTTTCCTCGAAACGCCATAAATGAGTCTAACCCCAGTTGTGGCTTAAAAGTGGGGTAGTCAAAATGCGCATAAATAAGCTTGCAAAGAGTAATGGAATATAGATTTTCGAAAATATAACAATAGGGGTTGTAGAAGCAGTATCTGTAATTGTATACAACTTTTCGATCTTACTGCCTACTGTGTAAAGGGTGTAAACGCGAGATTGTTATGACTTGGGAACCGATGTGCTTATAGCAAATATTGAATTTTTAAGTTCTATGATGGCGCACATAGCCGCCATACAAATGAAACCTGCGTATTTGTTAATTATTTACACCTCAGTCTATCCCCAATCCGCCAGCTGTAAACCATGTCTAATGCCCTCCCATGTATTGCTCAGTTGTTACGCTACCTAGTGCTTAAGATACCTTACGCACAGTCGATACCCACACTCAGCAACACCGAGGTATCCAACAAGAAGTACTACGTCTGCTAAATTCTTTAGATCCCAACAAATCAACTGGATTGGACAAATTCCCTGCAAATGTTTGCAAAGAAAACTTTCGGCAACTCAAATCGTTGAAACTTTGACGAAATTATGTTGCAAATCTGTCAACAAAGCAACAAGGCATCTTTTTCAATCCATGGAGAATTGCCAACACACAATTCCCATGCTTAAACCAATGAGTGCCCAATGCCCATGAGCCCACGACTCGCTCTGAACGCCCGGGCCTCAGCTTCGGATCCGGGTCTCGGGTGGCCAGCAGAGCAGTCTCACACGTTGAACGGTCGAGCTATGGCGATACCAGTTAGACAGATGGAGACGGTGATGCTGGCCACCCTCTAAATTTGCTGTGCCATGTAATATATATGTGTGCATGCGCACCTGTCAGGTATGCCACTGTCTTTGTTTGTCGTCCTGCGTCTCCAATATTTATATCGTGCTTGCCTAATCGCTGGATATCACTTGAGACAGCTTAAAGTAACTGTTCTTACGTAACATCTCTAGCAGATGGCAAGTTTCCTACCCTAATGGTCAAAAACAGGATCTCCATCAAACCCAACTAATTATCGCCCTATTTCACCCTCAGTTTTTCGTTAAACAATTTCGAAAGAAGTTATTACACACATCTACAAGCATATAATCAACAACCAACGTGTTGCTGACAAGCAGAGTGGACATCGGCCTAACCACGACACAGAGCTTCAGCTTCTTCATCTGACTCACAAATTATACAGCAGGATTTGACACAACAAGGCAGATGACCATCATCTTCATCATCACACAGCTTCAGCTCCTTTATCTGACTCACAAGTTATACAAAGGACTGGACACGAGAAGCGAGATGACCATCATCTTCATCAACAATTCGAATATTTTGAAATTGTTTGGTATGAGAGCCTTCTATGCAAGTTAATAAATGACTTTAGATTCAGTGACGCTTCACTGACACGGCTAAATCATGCCTCACTGGCAGAACACTATAAGAACAGTGGAGAGTGCGGCTTCACCTCCAAAAGTGATCAACTCTGGCTGCTTCCAAGGCCCTTGGGTGCCCTTTTCGCAAAATTGCATCTATGCGGACTTTCGACAAGAACTACGAATGACATTCTTTTATTTGCTGACAATGCATCACTTTATGCACCTCATTCACCTGGTGACGGACAAAAACAGAGACATCGCTTTAACATAACGTTGATGAAATTCATAGCAATGGTCAATAATTGGCTACCACATTTAGCACCAAAAACGATTAGGTAGATAGTTTTGTTCAAGACATCCATAGATATTTCCAGACTTAATCTCCGATATCAAGATGTGCCGGTTCAACCGTCTCATAATCCTCTCGGAATAAATGTCACAAGCTATCTAATGTTTTACGAACACATTAACGAATTCATCGCAAAAGTCAACACCCTCTCAGTGCCAACATATATGATTTAACCAAACATTCCCAGGCCCATCCTGGACAAATTATGTGACCAACATAAGACCCTATTTCGACTATTGTGACGTCGTCTACGATGGACTTGAAACAGCAACCGACGTTCTCATACTTGAACGCATTCATCGCTGAGCTGATCGATTAGTTACAGGTACTTTGTGAAGGACATCGGCTAATAAGCTAAGATAAGAGTTGGAGTAGGATCTACTAGACAGAAGACAACACATGCATCAGCTTGTTTATAGGTCCTTCGACAAGTTAGGTTAAAAGTGATTAGCACGAGATGAAGGCGTTGCTATGGCATCATCATGATGAAGGCGTTGCTATGGCATCATCATGATGAAGGCGTTGCTATGGCATCATCATGATGAAGGCGTTGCTATGGCATCATCATGATGAAGACGTTGCTATGGCATCATCATGATGAAGACGTTGCTATGGCATCATGATGATGAAGACGTTGCTATGGCATCATCATGATGAAGACGTTGAGCCTAATCGTTGGTGCCACTTTCCGGTGGACATAGCATCTTGTGCTATAACACTTGTAATGCACATGCTTACAATATGTCATGCGCTTCGAACATCAATTCCAATATTCAAAATAATACCAAGAGACGTCATGTCTCTTTCTGAGACGCGACGTATGCAAACAGGCAGAATAGTGTGAAGTGCCACCACACAACACAGCCCCCAAATCGTGCTTGAGCTTTCCAAAAACATTTCACCCCAGCAACAGCTAAACTCTGGAACAGCATTCCAGCCCCTTTGAGGACACTTGGTTTTTCATCTTTTAATCGCGAAGCCATCGAACGTATCTAGTCGGCAGCCGCTCCCAAGTTGGTCAGCTTTGTTACAAAACAAGGAAGCAAAATTCACACCCGATTCTCCTAAATATATGTGCAGTTGCCAGTTTGCAACCGTCGAACATGTATTACGCGGTGTTCCCTCTGCAACAATCTACGCGCTTACCTTTTAGCAGATCTATCAGAAATATTGAACCTTGAAATTAGTTCCCTACCATGCAAAGATAAATCTTGATATATGAGCCTCTTGAAGCTGGACGACGAACAGGAGATAGCTATTTTTTCTCTTTTTTCTTCTTCGCACAAGAACGTTCAAACTTTAAAATAATTGATATCCACATGCGCTTGAAAGCCGTTCTAAGGAGACAATATTGCAAACATACTGATAATGTTCTGATCCGCTTCCGTTCTTCTATCTGGGAACAGCGGAAGCAGCAACCTGTCCAAAGGGTTGCGGACTCCACTGATCAAAACGACCGATACGGTACGTCCCATTCGGCGGCGTTGTTCAGCTGTACATACGTTTGTATGCATGAGTGAATGGTCATGCGTGTACGTACACGCACCTGTGTGTCTGTGTGTGCGTGTGCGTGTGGTGTGTAATTATGTAGAAGCAGTGAGTAGAGAGGTGAGGAGAGAGGTGAGAAGATGATGAGGTGAGGAGGTGAGGAGGTGAGGAGGTGAGGAGGTGAGGAGAAAGGTGAGGTGAGAAGAGAGAGAGAGAGAGAGAGAGGAGAGAGGTGAGGAGAGAGATGAGGAGAGAGGTGAGGAGAAGAAGTGAGGAGAGAGGTGAGGAGAGAGGTGAGGAGATGAGGAGATAAGGAGGTGAGGAGGTGAGGAGGTGAGGAGAGAGGTGAGGTGAGGAGAGAGAGAGGAGAGAGGTGAGGAGAGAGATGAGGAGAGAGGTGAGGAGAAGAAGTGAGGAGAGAGGTGAGGAGAGAGGTGAGGAGAGAGGTGAGGAGATGAGGAGATGAGGAGATGAGGAGGTGAGGAGGTGAGGAAGTGAGGAGGTGAGGAGAGAGGTGAGGTGAGGAGAGAGAAAGAGAGGAGAGAGAGGTGAGGAGGTGAGGAGAAAGGTGAGGAGAAGAAGTGAGGAGAGAGGTGAGGAGAAAAAGTGAGGGGAGAGATGAGAAGAGAGGTGAGGAGAGGGGTGAGGAGAAGAAGTGAGGAGATAGGTGAGGAGAGAGGTTAGGAGAGAGGTGAGGTGAGAAGAGAGAGAGAGACTAGAGAGAAAGAGGTGAGGAGGTGAGGAGAAGAAGTGAGGAGAGAGATGAGGAGAGAGGTGGGGAGAGAGGTGAGGAGAGAGATAATGAGATGAGGTGAGGAGAGGGGGGAGGAGAAAGGTGAGGAGAGAGGTGAGGAGAGAGGTGAGGAGAAGAAGTGATGAGAGAGGTGAGGAGAGAGGTGAGGAGGTGAGGAGGTGAGGAGAGAGGTGAGGTGAGGAGAGAGAGAGAGAGAGAGAGAGAGAGAGAGAGAGAGAGAGAGAGAGAGAGAGAGAGAGAGAGAGAGAGAGAGAGAGAGAGAGAGAGAGAGAGAGAGAGAGAGAGAGAGAGAGAGAGAGAGAGAGAGAGAGAGAGAGAGAGAGAGAGAGAGAGAGAAAAGAGAGAGAGAAAGAAAAGAGAAAGATAGAGAAAAAAAAAATAAGAATAAAAAAAGAATATATATATATATATATATATATATATATATATATATATATATATATATATATATATATATATATATATATATATATATATATATATATATATATATATATATATATATATATATATATATATATATATATATATATATATATATATATATATATATATATATATATATATATATATATATATATATATATATATATATATATATATATATATATATATATATATATATATATATATATATATATATATATATATATATATATATATATATATATATATATATATATATATATATATAATATATATATATATATATATATATATATATATATATATATAATATATATATATATATATATATATATATATATATATATATATATATATATATATATATATATATATATATAATATATATATATATATATATATATATATATATATATATATATATATATATATATATATATATATATATATATATATATATATATATATATATATATATATAATAAATATATATATAATATAAAAGAGAGAGAGAGAGAGAGAGAGAGAGAGAAGAGAGAGAGAGAGAGAGAGAGAGAGAGAGAGAGAGAGAGAGAGAGAGAGAGAGAAGAGAGAGAGAGAGAGAGAGAGAGAGAGAGAGAGAGAGAGAGAGAGAGAGAGAGAGAGAGAGAGAGAGAGAGAGAGAGAGAGAGAGAGAGAGAGAGAGAGAGAGAGAGATA
>JAOTOM010001561.1:0-22500 GCA_034440615.1 Ashinkailepas kermadecensis | reverse complement strand
TTTTCAACTTTCCCTCTTTCTCCTTTCTTGAAAATAGGAACTACATTTGCCCTTTTCCAATCTGTTGGAATTTCATGTTGTGAAACTGATCTACAAAATATTATACTAAGTGGAATTGCCAGTTCCTTTTCAGCTTCCCGCAATACCCTAGCATAAATTCCATCAGGTCATGCTGCCTTGTTTGGCTTTATTTTCCTGATATAATTGAAAACAACATAACTATCAATGAAATCAACATCATGTAACTGATCACCTGTCCCTGAGCTGTGGTTCACAGTTGGCAGATTAGTCACATCCTCCAACGTAAACACTGATTTAAACTGCTTGCTCAGTTCCTCAACCATCTCACCATCCTCACTCAACATAATCCCATTTACTTCCAGTGGACCAATGGTGCTTGAAACTTTACTTAGCTTGTAGAAACTAAAGAACTTTTTACTGTCCCCATTACAGTTCCTAGCCAAATCCAATTCTTTTGCTCGCTTTGCTGCTCTGGTTTTCTGCTTCACAGCGTTTCTAGCTTTTTGATACAACCTTATATTTACTATATTTGAAGCTTCCTTAAATACTCTAAATGCATCTTTCTTAGCCTTAATTGCTTTTGTCAAATCTGGTGTAAGCCATGCTGGCTTTCCTACCCTTCTTTTGCGCCTTTGCTTTTGGGGGACATGTATAATCTGAATTTCCTTCAAGTAAGATTTTAACTTTTCCCACATTTCACAGGCATTTAAATCGGAGAATTCTTCTTCCAATTTTATGGCACTTAAAGCCGCTCTCATGCAGTCAAAGTCTGCCCTGTTAAAATTTGGAACCTTTGCCAAATTATCCTTAATTGTCCCTGCTACGTGTGCCTTGAATCTCATTATGTTATGGTCACTTCTTCCCAGAGTTTCTCCTACAGCCAAGTCTTGAACTAAATCACTTAAATCCGAGAATACAAGGTCCAAGAATGAGCCCTGCCTAGTTGGTTCTGTTACAAACTGGTGTAAGAACAGGTCCTCTTCAAGGCATTTCCTAAACATTTTACATGCTGGGGAGCCAGTAGCAGTAGCCATTTTACATGCTAGCACATAGCCAGTAGCAGTCTCCTATGCCCTTGGGGGAGTGGTTGTCCATCATAAAGAGACAGCGTGCCCCTCATGTTCAGCTGCCGGTTAATTACAGGATCCTTTTCACGGGTGAAAGCTTCCTCTGAGATTTTAAGTTTTGGTATCCTGCGACACTGTGTCAATATGGTGGTGTTGTTGATCATGATGGATCAGGTAGGTCTCGTATTGTGCATCGACATGGCGTGCTGTTGTGGTGCCCCTTCTTAGAGGTGCATCGTGATGCGTCTAGATAGGGTGGTGGTGGTGTGTCCAATGTAGGATGAGGCTGGGCGGCGCGCACAGTCGCCAATGGGGCATCGGAACTCATACACTACACTGGTCGTTTTGAAAATGCTTCTATCTTTAGTCAAGTTGTTGCACATGATGAAATCATAGACTCGTGGACATCGGTAATGAATTGTGAGATTTATTTTGTCATGTGGTATAGTGCGGACACAATTTCTAGCGATGATGGTGCGCACTACTTTTCCGTATGTTTTATACGTGGATGACATGTGACCCTGATAGAATAGCTGTATCTGCTTCCCTTTAGCATTTTCCGCGTGCTGTCCAAGTGGTGACCCGAAGTACTTATGCAATTGTAACCGAATCCAATGGTCAATATCACTCATTGCGTAGTTGTTATTTACCAGAATGTGTTTTATTCGCTGTATTTCTTGATGAATCAGTGGCCATGTAGAGCAGTGTTTTAGTGCCCTGTGTATGAATGTTCGTACTACACTTTCCTTATATGTCTGGACATTCACTTGCGCCGTTCAAGCATGTCCCGGTGTCGGTGGGCTTCCTAAATACTGTGGTTTGGAAGATCCACAAGAGGCATCAATGTTGACATCTAAAAAAGGTATGGTATGGTTATGGGATGACTCCACTGATAATTTCAGAACAGACTTTTCTTCCAGCTTTGCTTTCAATGCGAGTAAGTGGCAGTCGTCTTGGATATCGAGGTGACATGGATAGTAAGTGGCAGTCGTCTTGGATATCGAGGTGTCTTGGATAGTAAGTGGCAGTCGTCTTGGATATCGAGGTGTCTTGGATAGTAAGTGGCAGTCGTCTTGGATATCGAGAAATGTGTCGTCAACATATCGGACGTCCGTGTACGGTTTGTGTTCCATGTCTAATAGCGAGTGCTTCCATGTGAGCCACGTAACTCTCCACAAAGAGTACACCCAGTGGTGAGCCCATAGCCACACCATCAGTATGTCTATAAAGCTTGCCCTCTGGGCAGCGGAATGGTGTCCCTTTGTGCAAATTTGAAGCATGTTGAGCATGCTTCTATCTTTAGTCAAGTTGTTGCACACACAACAGCACGCCATGTCGATGCACAATACGAAACTTACCCGATCCATCATGATCAACAACAACACCATATTGACCCAGTGTCACAAGATACAAAAACTTTAAATTTCAGAGGGAGTTTTCATCCGTGAAAAGGATCCTGTAATTAACCGGCAGCTGAAAATGAGGGGCACGCTGTCTCTTTATGATGGACAACCACTCCCCCAAGGGCATAGGAGACTGCTACTGGCTATGTACTGTCTGTGCTCTTGGAAACTCGAGTAATAGTGTACATCTACATTTGTTCATCCGTGTTTATAGGTATATAATTGAGAAAGAGTATAGCATCACCATTTAGTATATTACCGTTGAAAGCATTGCTATCTAAGAAGTACCCGCATATGAGATATACGTGTGTTAGAGAAAGGCAAGATAAAATGTTCCTTGCTGACGCGCAAATCATATAGAGATCGAACCGCTTGCGAATGTATTATGTTCTTATATTGTGTCTTATCCGTATGTCTGAAGATGTTAAATGTCCTAACGAAACGTTATGTGAATGCGATAATATAGGCACAATTTTATATGCGGCGTCTTCACAAGAACGGACCATCATCAGGCGATTTGAGAGCCTTTCAAAGACGCACATCAATACGAAAAATGCTGTTTTATTCAATGAAACGTGCATTAAAGACAATCTGCCCCCAACATTTACTAATGTATATATATATATATATATATATATATATATATATATATATATATATATATATATATATATAACGTTTATCTGGTCAGGCCCGACCGAACATTACGCTAGGATTAATTAATATGCAACAATGATTAGCCTCTATTTAAATATACGTATTTTACAAAATAGTCATCGGTTTTCTTCTCCACCGTAAAATAAGCATAATGCAGACTTAACAATTACACTCAGCGAAGTTAATCAAAAGGCGTAATTCACTTAATTGTGCTATTCCTCAAACGCAACACTCCCACGTTTCATCTAGCATTAAACATTTCCACGGGTCAAGCATGAGTAGACCAAGTCGGGAGAGGACAGGGTGCAATTCAGGTCAGACTCAGGGCTGTGTAACGACAGCCATGCATGCCCAGCCCGATCAGACACGGCAGGTGGGCTGCCAGGATGCAGATCGGACACGGCAGGTGGGCTGCCAGGATGCAGATCGGACACGGCAGGTGGGCTGCCAGGATGCAGATCGGACACGGCAGGTGGGCTGCCAGGATGCAGATCGGACACGGCAGGTGGGCTGCCAGGATGCAGATCGGACACGGCAGGTGGGCTGCCAGGATGCAGATCAGACACGGCAGGTGGGCTGCCAGCCGACCAGGATGCAGATCGGACACGGCAGGTGGGCTGCCAGGATAGCAGGTGGATAGCACGGCAGGTGGGCTGCCAGGATGCAGATCGGACACGGCAGGTGGGCTGCCAGGATGCAGATCGGACACGGCAGGTGGGCTGCCAGGATGCAGATCGGACACGGCAAGGTGGGCTGCCAGGATGCAGATCGACACGGCAGGTGGCTGCCAGGATGCAGATCGGACACGGCAGGTGGGCTGCCAGGATGCAGATCGGACACGGCAGGTGGGCTGCCAGGATGCAGATCGACACGGCAGGTGGGCTGCCAGGTGGCCAGGATGCAGATCGACACGGCAGAGGTGGGCTGCCAGGATGCAGATCGGACACGGCAGGTGGGCTGCCAGGATGCAGATCGGACACGGCAGGTGGGCTGCCAGGATGCAGATCGACACGGCAGGTGGGCTGCCAGGATGCAGATCGGAACGGCAGGTGGGCTGCCAGGATGCAGATCGGACACGGCAGTGGGCTGCCAGGATGAACACGGCAGGTGGGGCCAGACACGGCAGGTGGGCTGCCAGGATGCAGATCGACACGGCAGGTGGGCTGCCAGGATGCAGATCGGACACGGCAGGTGGGCTGCCAATGGAACGGCAGGTGGGCTGCCAGGATGCAGATCGGACACGGCAGGTGGGCTGCCAGGATGCAGATCGGACACGGCAGGTGGGCTGCCAGGATGCAGATCGGACACGGCAGGTGGGCTGCCAGGATGCAGATCGGACACGGCAGGTGGGCTGCCAGGATGCAGATCGGACACGGCAGGTGGGCTGCCAGGATGCAGATCAGACACGGCAGGTGGGCTGCCAGGATGCAGATCGGACACGGCAGGTGGGCTGCCAGGATGCAGATCAGACACGGCAGGTGGGCTGCCAGGATGCAGATCGGACACGGGGGGGCTGCCATAGACGGACACGGCAGGTGGGCTGCCAGGATGCAATAGACACGGCAGGTGGGCTGCCAGGATGCAGATCGGACACGGCAGGTGGGCTGCCAGGATGCAGATCGGACACGGCAGGTGGGCTGCCAGGATGCAGATCGGACACGGCAGGTGGGCTGCCAGGATGCAGATCGGACACGGCAGGTGGGCTGCCAGGATGCAGATCGGACACGGCAGGTGGGCTGCCAGGATGCAGATCAGACACGGCAGGTGGGCTGCCAGGATGCAGATCGGACACGGCAGGTGGGCTGCCAGCCGCCAGGATGCAGATGTTCGTTGCCAGTTGCTGTCAGTATATTACCGTGTCAGTATATTACCGGGCGCACAGTTGGATACCCAGCTGCGAATATGAATGTGAATACATATTCGTTTATTATTATTATTATTATATATATATATGCAATGAACATGAATGTGCTTACACACGCTCCTTATTCAGCCAGCACCAATCTGCAACCCACTGTCCTCGATTCTCAGGAGGTTCTCAAGTGTGCAACAGCAGCCGTCCTAGAACCATCGTAACCTCACGACACGCATCGCAGTCTGAATCGAAATGCCGACTCACGGAGCCGCGGGAACAATGGCTGCGTCAGACGGGCCAGCAGCAGGCACGCACGTGGAGACGCATGCCGTTGTTGTGCAACCGGAAGTGTTCCGGGTGGGGCGAGCCTAGCGACCCCTGAAGCCCGTGGTGCAATCGTAGTTGCGCGCACCGTTCGGGTGAACGACGCATCGATCTCTCGTCCGCCGGTGGCCTCCTCGCCGTTCCGTTCCTAACTGAAGCAGGGTCGCGAAACAAAACCCAACACAGCGCGTGCCAACTCGAATTCTATATTGTTTTCTCGCACTTTTGCTTCACCATTGGAAGGTGAAAGGCATGATATGTGATGGAAAATCCAGGAGCCAGGCGAATTCGACTATATGTTGCGCCAAGTGAAGGAAACCTAGGAGTAAAGCTGAGACTCGTACAATTATATCTGCAGCTCATCTCACCTCATAACGTGCACTTTTGAGGGACCAGGTCAGATTAACCCTCCACAGGTCACACTAAAGGTGGCATACATTGGCCAATAAAACATGTAAATGCTTACCATGTGGTTGACAATGGAAAATGACACCAAGCTTGAATTCATACTGTAAGCTATGTTATAAACTCCACTTTGGTTGAAAACGGAAATTTTGGAGACCAGTCAGGCCGACGGCATCGCTTAATTGGATGGATCTACCTGATCTGACAACACTGAGAACAGGACGCACTAATCATCTGCATACATGGCCTGATGGGTATCAGGCATAAACTGTTATCTTGGCAAAATTAACTGGAGCGTCCCCTTCCCGCCCCATAGAAATCAAGTGTAGCCCAATGGAAGTTCTGAGACCGAGTTATTATAATACTGTAACCTGCCTCCGTAACCGTATTTGGTCTGAGTACTTGATGTTAACATGCTTCGAATAGCCGCAATCGTCTGTGGGTACCACTATAGTACTGAATTGGACATCGTGTAGCACAATTGCTTCGGATGACGGTAAGTCACAAAGTTATACTTCAATAGATGGTGGTTAGCTTGACGCCACAATAATATTTGCCGATAACCAACAACGCATCTTTTTTGTTTTGTCCATTATGGTAAATAAAATGATAGCCACACCATCGTATGTAAAATGTCATGTCGTGTCACCTTATCAGAGAAGTGGTTGCATCTTTACATTGCGAAACGACGGCATGCCACGCAGCGTGCATGTCCCGACTCTGGTCGGCCGGCCGGCTCAATGTCAATGTGACGCACCATTGCGCGCTGAGCGCCTGCATGTGGTTGGCAATAAGCGGAGAGCTGCTGAACAGAGCGGGCCATCACGCGGCGAAGCGGCTGTGCTATTTCAATAATTTGGCACCATTCATGAAAGTTTGAGATACTTGCCCGATGTTCCGCAGGAGACTTCAATTCGGAAAGATACGACTAAATCTGTCTAAGGCGGATCAATTTTCGATAAGCATGTCCCGAAACTGGAGTCATTTCTTCAGACTTTGAGCTGTGTGTCCAAATATGGCACATGCACGCGACATATAAATGGACTGCACGAATCCCTAGTGCTCAGATTGCTTATTCCTTGAAAGAAACTCCTGTGCTATGTTCGAAATTGGACGGCATACGGTGCATGCCTGTACGAACTTCCAAGAGACCGTAGTTGCAATCGTTTCACAAGTTCCCGGCCGCGACCGCATGCTGGACGATACCACGCCTGCAATATTTTTTCGTATATTTTTTTTACGACGTTAAGGAACTCCTTTACATGCGAAAAAAAAACTTCAGGCGTGTCTTGGGGAAATGGGATGGATGGGGAGCAAATTGCAATTTATTTTGGGCGATTCATCTTATTTCGATGAATTCGGCAGGTTTTACTTTTTCGAGAACTCGTCAAAAAAAAATTTCCGAAGCTCGAATCAAACCAGCAGTTTGTTTGTTCCTAGTCTCCTGGGACCAGTTTCCACCACGGAGGAATGGCCCGCAGTGGTAAATTTCCACCGTCGTACGTTGCCGTGTTGAAACTTTTTTTGTTCACCTCTACCCATACCCACCTCCCGCTCTCGCTTGTCCAGCGCCCCTAACGATACCACGCCTGCAACACGGGAGCCCCATACCCACCTCCCGCTCTCGCTTGTCCAGCGCCCCTAACGATACCACGCCTGCAACACGGGAGCCCCATACCAACCTCCTGCTCTCGCTTGTCCAGCGCCCCTAACGATACCACGCCTGCAACACGGGAGACTCATACCCACCTCCTGCTGTCGTTTGTCCAGCGCCCCTAACGATACCACGCCTGCAACACCGGAGCCCATACCCACCTCCTGCTGTCGTTTGTCCAGCGCCCCAAACGATACCACGTCTGCAACACCGGAGCCCCATACCACCTGCTCTCGTTTGTCCAGCGCCCCTAAAGGCACCATATACAGGAAGTTAGGCGAGGATCCAATCAGAATTATCCCTTTCCTCTAAATATCACGCAAGTGTCGCCGAAACTGACAATTCAATTTTAACTTGAAAAACAGCAAGTTCCCGTGCAAAAGGAATTGCCTTGAGTTGACCTTGAGAATGGGAATTTGGAACTTGGCAACACAAGTTCTCATTTTTCGGGTACGTGAAAATCGCGCTTTAATTGTTGTGATTTCAACTTCACACCTGTCTTCAGAGTGAAAAGACGGTGTATCTGAAGACCAGCTACCTGAAGCGTGTGTACCAGCGGCGTGGAAGGAGTGGGTCGAGCTTGAATATCAAGTGCCGGGAAGGCACTCCTCGACCCGGAGAGAGGACGCCATCACAGGATACTCAGGCGAATTGCCACAGCTAAACGTGGTGCCTGCTCCATGGAGAAGCCTGACATGCTACAGACAGCTCTGGCCGCCGTGAGTAGTACCTTCGATGCTCTCGGCGAGGAGACTCAAGGCCCTCGCTGCCTTCGGTGCCTGCCTTGTTGTCGTGCCCGACGAGACATCAATATTGTTGGCGCCTTGGGTGTTCGGTAGCGTCTACTGGTGTCGGCGCGCCGGCAGCTCAGTGTCTGTGTGCTCAGTGTCTGTGTGCCGGCGGGGGCATGACGAGGAGCGTGACGACCGATGTGACGGCGTGAACCGCTTCGGCACTAATCGCTGCTTCACTTTCCACCAGCGCCATTCGGTGGCTGCCGAAATCCGATAGTGCACACGACTGACGAAACGGTCAACAGTCTGCCGATTCGCGGCAGACCACACCTATCGGCCGTCAGGTTCATTATGTCGTTCGTGGGCTATTTATCTTGGGGTATCTTCGCCGCACTTCACTAACAGAAGGTAGCCATTTGCCGTTTGTTGCTGATTAACCCTTTCCAGTCAGATCATCACACCCCGTATCGGGGGAGTCCTTTTACGCTCCCCTCTAACTTTTAAACTACGCGTTGCACGAAAACGAAAGTGGTGTCATCGGAAAGCGCTCGAGGAGTGGTGGTCTAAAACAACCCACAAATTTGTATCCCCCAAAAGTGCGTCACTAGGGAGATCTATGTGATCACGACTAACATGTTTTTGGCTCTGGGGAGTTCATTTTTGGCGAGATAAAAAAAATGGAATCAGAAAAGGAAGGTGAAATCGACCAGGGCCCTAAAATATTTGTCCACCCAAAACCAAAAATTAAAAGAGAAAATATTTCAAAATTTTGAGTTTTCGATTTTCTTCAATTTTTTATTTTTCTAATGGACCACAAAACGTTAGTCTAAGTCAACTTCCTCTCACAAAAAGAAATCTGACTAGCCAGAATCTTCGAATTTAGTCCGAGTTGGCAAACATTGTGCAATATTTACCACATCCCGACTTTGCAGGATGGGACAGTTGCATTGACTTAACGTACTGCTCCCAACGATTAAGCTCACTATTTGACTCGCTAGCTTCCGACGTTCCCGGGCTGTCGGACCGAACGACCACTACCCAATTACAATTAGGTTCAGCACGGACGCCGTCCACCACACTAACCTATTCAAACCATCTTGGAACTGGAAAAGAGCGGACTGCAAAAAATCGAACATCAGGTGGACCTCAACCTAGCAACTTCAAAGACCAGCAAAATCGAGACAATACTCAGGACCATCAGATCAACAGCACTAAGACTCAGTCCCAAAAAGTAATCCACCTAAGAAAAAGGTAACTACGCCATGATGGATCCCGGACTGTCAAAGGGCAATCGCCGCACGGGCGAGAAGTGCCCACAAGCAATACAAAAGATGCGTGTGCGAAGCACACCTATCAGAATACAGGCAATCTAAAAAACACTGGCTTTACACAATTCGAGCAGCACGCCAAAACTGTTCGCAGTCTTTTACGTCTCAATTCAATAAGTTCACCATTACCGGCAGCATCTGGGACCTGATGAAGCGTTTCAACCTGAAACGCCTACCGCCAGGCCCCTTTCCCCAGATGACGGTGAAAGGACAACACATTATTGACCCACAACAAGTTGTTAAACATCTTAGCAAAAAAATTATAGCGTATCTACAAGCAGCCATTAACGATATGTACCAGAGCGAAACTTTTATCGCCTCCTGTCGTCATTCCATTACCAAAGCCACACAAAGATCACTCCACCCCGAATGGCTATAGACGCAGATCACTTACTAGCTGCGCTTGTAAGCTGGTCGAGTGCGTGGTCAACACACGATTGAGACATTTTCTAGAACACAGCAACCTACTCAACGAATTTCAATGCGGCTTCCAGCGTCAAAAATAAAATCAACAACAGAAAATATCGCTAGACTAGTGCACGACATCAGAAGTGGTCTTCGCATCGAACGCACAGCAATAGCTGCCTACTTAAACATCACTGCCGCATTCGGCAGAGTACACAAGACCACACTGGCACACAAACTCCACAAGATATGCCTATGCGGACACATGACACACTTCATTATCAACTTACTGAGAGACAGGATCCTTAAGGTCCGATACGGCAGTGTCACATCAAACACCACACCCCAGGAGCAGGGCCTGGCCCAGGGGAGCTTGCTCTCACCGAGCCTCTTCATCATCATGATTAATGACATACTTGCTCATCACACAGACAGGCCACTAAACACTCACTTTCGCGGACGACATAGCCATTTGGACAACATCAAAATGTTTCCTAAAAGTTGCGAAATCCATTCAAACAGCTCTAGACCACATCGCAAAGTGGTGCAAAACGTGGGGCTTCACCCTGTCCGCAAAAAAAATCGGGCACAGTCCGATATACTCGTCACCACTCCACACCCACAACACTCTTAAAATCGATGGCAAAACCATCGAACAGGTAAAAAGTTTAAAGTTCTCAGGAGGTACATTTGGACGACAAACTTAGTTTCAACACACACACACCACCTCCATCTCGAAGAGATGCGCGAAGTGCGTCCACGTGCTCCGTGCACTTGCAAGCACAGACTGGGGCGGAGACAGGAAAACACTACTACGACTCTACAAATCAATCATGCGACCCATCCTAGAATACAACAGCATGATCTTTGCCACCATTTCAGAAAGCCAGAGTAAACAGTTTGAAATAATCAAAAACAACTGCATCAGAGCAGCTATAGGAGCCCTCAGCGCCACACCGATAGCCAGTCTTCTCGTGGACTCAAATACGCCTCCACTCCACTTCAGGGCACGCAAATGTCCTTTATGGTCCTGCAGGCCTCTAAAAAATCACCCTCCCCCAGGTATAGCTCAGGTTCATCCAGCCAGGTGTTCGCATGTAAAACGCATACAGCACTCTCAGATATAGCTCAGGTTCATACAGCCAGGCGCCTTCAGGCATAAACGCATACAGGATCTTAGGAATAGCTCAGGTGTATACAGCAGCTCAAGTATAAACACAGAGCTAAGGTGCGTTCGGATGTGATACATTGACCA
The DNA here is from genome assembly GCA_034440615.1 of Ashinkailepas kermadecensis. Taxonomy (NCBI): domain Eukaryota; kingdom Metazoa; phylum Arthropoda; class Thecostraca; family Neolepadidae; genus Ashinkailepas; species Ashinkailepas kermadecensis. The sequence goes on along the minus strand of JAOTOM010001561.1, from coordinate 11,392 downwards.
CATTCATTATTAAATACAGTAGTAAAAATTGCCAGCCATCCGGGAATCTGATCCGAGGCCCCTAACATTAGCTACGGACCTTGCTCATCCGCCCCGCGGCACGCACGGGAAGCACCGGCTGCGGTGCGAAGTGCATTGGAAGCTACCGGCGCGGTGCGAAGTGCATTGGAAGCTACCGGCGCGGTGCGAAGTGCATTGGAAGCTACCGGCGCGGTGCGAAGTGCATTGGAAGCTACCGGCGCGCGGGAATGTCGCAAGCCCATTTCTTTGAACAAGGTTTTCTTCTTTCTTTCTTTGAGCGAGGAACAAACACCTCATGAAGAATACTTGGATAAAAGAATAAAAATTGGAAGTCAAAACATGTCAATATACCCTATAGGATCAAACAGCCGTCTGACCAGGAGGTCGATACAGAGCAGTTCCGAGCAGTCTTGAACCACAGTCATAAGCATATCCGAGCAGTCTCAAGCCGTTCCGAGTCAGAGTTTCGAGCAGTTTCGAGCAGTTCCGGCAGTCCCGAGCAGTTCTGAGCAATTCCGAACATAAGCTATGAGCAGCTCGTCAGAATTGCGCTGGAATCCTTCTTAGTACTCCACCCTGCTGCTTCGGTCGGCGGAGAGCCAACAGACATCGATCAGGGGAACAGCAGAGAACAGATATCTGAGGGAAACAAGGGCCAAAAGACATCGTAGCGAAAGGAAAGTCGACAAATATTAGAGTGAGAGGGAAGTAGATGTAGCAGATCGTTGAGGAGGGAAGGGGGAACAGACAACAAATGGGAGAAGGGGAAGTGTAGTGAAGGTTTTTCTGCCCCCTCTCCACTTATGGGGTAAACCTCTTCATTTTCAGCTCGTAGAATAGTCTAGGGTACCTCAGCGTTTGCGATATTTAAAACCCCGGCTATGTTTTCAATAATGGCTCTGACTTCCATCTCAGAGCTCTGATCTCACATCTTGGCACACACATCCAAAGCCAGCACTTCTATATTGCGCTTATTAGTCAACAGATGAATGGCAACGAAGATCAGACATTAATGCGCAGCGTGATATAGCGTTAAGAATGTAGCTTCATTTTGATAGACAGGTGCAACAGTTTCTATCAGAGAACTGCATCTCGACAGATGTAGTGACTCTCAGGCAGAGTCCGACGTACCTCTGTGGGTCCAGGGCTGGCCAGGCGGCGGCGAGCCGCCTGAGGGGCGACCGCCCCCGACGACCGTTCGTCCAAGATAGCCCTCCTGCCTCGCGGTACCGTCGCTAGATACTCGCAGACAACGACACGTCACTGGTCACGCGATCAACCCGCACACGTCACATGACTGCCTGCATGGCCAGGACGTCGGCACAGGCTAGAACCCTGTGAACTATACACCAAGCGGGTGTGCTGTTCTCTCTGACATCAGACATATGTCAGCTCAGAGTCAGATATTAGAGCCGCCTCTGATGACATCCAGAGACTGGCCTCGCGTGGGAACGAGTGCTGAGACGGCACCTTCTGTGAGGCCCGCGCGGTATCGGGGTCAGACAGTCAGCTGTCAGCATTTCATCGGACGTTGTTCCACAACAATCGGCTGACTGGCAGAGGAGCGGCACTGCAGCCGCTGATCTAGCGACACAGCGCCCGACACTCTAGCGACACAGCGCTCGACACTCTAGCGACACTCGGTCACATCACCGCATGACAGCTGGCATAGACATCATGGACACGCCTGTCCATAGGGTTCCCACAATATAATTACTTGTCCTACATCACCCACTGATGATCACATCACCCACTGGCATTCACCATCTGAGGACGGCGGCGGGGCGCGCGCCGGGGGTATTGGGGTGCAGCGGTGGCGGGCGGGCACGCCGCTCAGTTATGGGGAGGGGTTCGAGGTCACATCTGCAGAGGCGACGGCCGGGCGCGCCGGGACGGCGGGGTGTCAGCCGGAAGGAGGGAGGGGGTCAGGGCAATGTCCACTGACCGGCTCTCGACTGGAGCGGTGACTTCACTCGTCAGCGTCTAGATAGGCGGGCGACAGGTATGTGCCTGGAAACTTGTCGCAACATGAACGTTGGGGGTAGGGGGCTGAATGGCTGGGATTTAGATGCCCCAAAACCAACTTTGTTACAGAAGAGTCAACAGACAGCTGAAGGAGGAGTAATGAGAACCACAGACGGTGGGGCGTGGGAGGTGCCGATGACTGAGGAAAATTACTTGACGCTACAGCCGCCGTCCACGCCCCTTGAGTGGCAGTTTCTCCGACCACTGCAGGGAGGCACCGTGGATACCGCGTGACGCCCAGAATGTTCACTGGCCAGTGTACTCAGCCAAGCTTTCGTTTCAAGAGTTCTACTTCAGGCGCCACTTCTGGTCCATCGTGTCGCAATACACTGGTGCTGCGTTAGGAACCAATGGGAGGATGATGACGGAAATGTAGTCGCCGCAGAATAGCAACCAGAAGGTTGGGATTACTTGTCACACATAGCATCCAGCCATCTTTCAGTTTGGTGGGCCAAGAAGATAAATCGATGTCTCTTGGCTGGACGATCACCGTATGCAGAACTTTGACATGACTTCCCGTACACGTGCATTCCATTGATAACCTATGGACTACATCTCCACCATCAAACAATTTTACCTATGGTTATGACCAAGAGTGTCGCAAAAAAGTATTCGGAGGTGAGGGGTAGAGTAAGGTAGGGGTAGCCAGGGGTAGGGTAGGGGGAATGGTAGCCCAGCAACCTATTCTTCTAATATCACTAGGTGATGCGCTTCCTAGGATGCCAAGCTTAACAACCATAAATTACGCTACAATTTAAGGGGCCACCTATACTTGTCTCAAAAAGGAAACTAACGGTCTATGTAGTACACAATTTTGTACGGGATAACAAGTGTCTTTCTTTGCGCTAGTGTCATGAGGCGGATTGTGATTATATTCATGATTGGTAAGTATAAATGCTCTAAGATTGTGATAAATTCGGAGTCAAAATGGATGATTTTAGGACGGAGGGATGAAAAATAGCTCATGTAGAGCAAGCTGTCTGCAAAATTTCACCCAGCGAAACAATTGTCTATGAAGGTGTTTGAGAAGAGTATGAAATTGGTAGTTTACGAAGCCGCGGACTGTTTTAGCAAACTTCAGTATCCAGGATTAATTAGGATTGTGGGTATAGAGGTTTTAACGTGGTATGAAACGCAGACTGAGAAGGAATGTCAATGAAGAAAGCCATCTGTTGGACTTCTAACTCACTGGCTTGGAACGAGTTAAGAATACCGAGTTCTAACTTGGAGTTCCAGCTCGTTTTTAATTACATGTTCCTTATTCTACATGTGGAAACGTGCATTGCGTGTCCAAGGAAGCGTGGAAACTGGGGGCCTGTGTCACACCTATGGAGATGTGGTGTCCCTCCGACTGGAAAACGCACCCCTCCAGGACATTTGAGTGCACCCTTTCCGCTCAACGAATTTGTGTGCCGATGGCGCCCCTCTGAGGACAAAGGCTTCTCCTGAGGCGCCCCTCTGAGGAGATAGGCGCCCCTTCTGCTGAGGCGCCCCTCATGCAGAACATTTTGGTGCAGCCCCTCTCCGCGCCTAAACAAAAATCACCAAAATCAGTACCGTCCCCCAAATAAGTACCGTCCCCGTCCATCGGTCAAAATTCCTTGATCCACTCCTGGGAACGTGCCAGTGTGCCCCATAAATGTGCCATTGATGCAGCCGATGGATGAAATAATCGGTTCACATTCGATGGTCAGTCAGATGGCATTGCCAGAATGATGTTACATTATAGACAATCTCAAGAATAGCTGAATGACAAATTATTTCCAGTGTGTTTAAGGGAAGCATCGATGTTCACTAGGGTAGTATGACGCCATAAGGGCCGCGGTGCAGACTTGCACACTGGTGATATGGACAGAGCGGCACCAATAGAGACGTCGCTGTGACCATGCTTCATTACTATTCTATACTCTCCTAAGAAACCAACGTCGGAAGCTTCCCTCCAATTTTGCGGAACAAAGTAAGAGTTTCGTTCCAAAAAGAGAAGGAAGGGTCACACAATTTCAGAATGCGCACCATGCATGACCGTTTGTGTTGCCAACGCAACAGCAATAATTATGGGATGGGATAATTATGGGATGGGATGGGATGGGATGCTTCAATCTATGTCCGGCGTCCGTACCCGACTGGAGTTATTTCATGGACGTTGAATTCACCACCCGATTGGGGAATTTAAGTTTGACGCCAAACCGATGATCAAATCGATCGATCTGACCATAAGAGGGTGGTCGCCGCTGTGGTGAATGCTCCGAGCCGCATCCTTCACACTGTCGCCTCTGCTCAGCATTAGGGCAACATTTATAGATGGCTCATCTTTTTCTCTTATGTCTTGTTATTTTATATTGGCGGATGCAGAAGCATGGGAAAATAATTTGGGAGAAAAAATCAAGTTTCACCAGGTAAGTGTTTCCTAGCCCTATAATTTATCCACAAGACTTCGGCTTTCGATGCATTAAGTCTCCGGGAAGAATATTATAACTTGCTCCCAGATCGAGTGAAATTGGTAGCAAATTATTTGAAAAGGAGCATTTCCCCCCGCCCGGCAAATGAAGGGCGCGGGGGGAGGGGGGGGGGGTTACAAGTGCTGTCACCTCCTGGATCCGTCGGAAATTTCCTGTGAATTTATTCGTCCGTGAATCTACACCTACATAAACAAATTGCACACCTATAAGCCTACTTCGCACACCCACCAAGGTACAGAACAGAAGTCGGTCGCCATTGACATTCTTGCAACTGCTCGCTTAAAGCAGGCAGGAAGCCGCTTGGCAAAGCCAGCAGCCGATAATTCGACTTAGGTCACAACGTAACTGGTGACCCACTGCCTACCCTCCGCGGTGGCACAACCTCGGTGGCTGATCCGGCCCTGGGTCAATGTTATAGCGTGCTACGTGCATCACTGCACGCCTGGTGGGGACGCGATAGTAAGTGGCACGGGGTGATCCGACCCTGGGTCAATGTTACACCGTGCTACGTGCATCACTGCACGCCTGGTGGGGACGCGATAGTAAGCGGCACGGGGTGATCCGGCCCTGGGTCAATGTTACACCGTGCTACGTGCATCACTGCACGCCTGGTGGGGATGCGGTAATAAACGGCACGGGGTGATTCCATCGGCACAGTGCGGGTACTGAATACAGCTGATACTGACCAGGTCGCCGGGCATATTCACAATGACTTGGGGGAGAAGGCATATTTGCCATCCTTGGAAAAGCGTGTTGATCCTGGAATGTTATCATCCAAAACATTCTCCTCTCAAGAATTATCGTCTACTTTTTCTTGCCGAAATGTTGAATAGTCCTGCATATTAATCGCTGCATATTTACTGCTGTTTACAAAATGTTTAATACTCACTGCAAAGCATTCACTGGAAACGAGAAGTCCTGATGCCACTAAGTGAAAGAAAGACAATTATACTCTCGAAATTGAATTACCTAAAGTGGGCCCCCTCCACATGCAGGATCCCAGAATACAGACCAACTATGCATCTGACACGTCTGAACCTTTCTCCTGTTTAATCATTGTAGATAAAAGCAAATGCATGAGGTTAAATGTTGTGTTTCGCACTTAGAATCAGCTTGCCCTCCGGAGTACGCGACTTCGCTGTGGTTAAAATGCATTTTGCGCTTATATGTATGAATGGTATATATATATATATATATACATATATATATATATATACATATATATATATATATATATATATATATATATATATATATATATATATATATTCATATATTTATTTACATGTGCGTTCGTTCGGGCATGAGAGTGTGTGTGTGTGTGTGTGTGTGTGTGTGTGTGTGTGTGTGTGTGTGTGTGTGTGTGTGTGTGTGTGTGTGTGTGTGTGTGTGTGTGTGTGTGTGTGTGTGTGTGTGTGTGTGTGTGTGTGTGTGTGTGTGTGTGTGTGTGTGTGTGTGTGTGTGCATGACTGTTGTGACCGAATATCTATATGACCTGATCTACTCTCGGATGAGGACGGTGTCATACTCGCGAGTTTAGACCCATCGGTTTTCGACACTGTTTTTATGTGTATTCACAGATCATCAGGACTTCGACACACTGTTCTCGTGGTAATATGCTTAGTAAGCCACACGCTAGAAGGGGACGAGTGGTCTAGGGGTAAGATGCTCGTCTCGCAATCGAGAGATTGTGGGTTCGAATCTCACCTGTCACTACTCTTCGCCCGCGACCAATCGGCGTGAGAGATTGGCGACGCTATATGACTCAACGGTCGACGTGTCGTAAAACCAATAACCAACCAACAACCAACCAACCACACGCTTGAACCTTTGTCGGACTCACATTCAAAAGGTTAGAAGACATGAAATGTTCGCTAGTCAACGTGCCTCCTTCAACCTAGTGCCACTTTTTCACGCGATAATAAATGTCGATTCAGGGAAGAAATTATCAGGTGACATAGGAAAATGTCGTTCGGATGGTCGGGAAAACATATCTCAGCTAGTTTCGTCTGCCACTAATAGTTGATCATCACCAAGTAGTTAAGTGAGTTCAGGTAACGAAGATCAACTGCTGTTGCAAACTTTAATTACGCCTGCGCTGTTGTATGTATTGAGTGTTGCTTAGTCACACGGTATGTGTAACTACGTCGCGTCCAGCTACGCCTGCAAATAGTTTGTACTTTTCGCTAGTACTTGCCAAACTAAATGTGCAAGTTGCACCATATGTGGCCTTCCCAAATCTAGAATCGTCACCGGTCTATGATCAGTAGGCTAGCAAAAACGTTACCTGTGCAGCAAACGACAAGATGCCGGGCCAACATGTTTCTGCGACATACAAGAGACTTCTGCATTGGTGATATCACATCGCACTTATTCACTGTGGTATACAAAGTGATTCGATTTTCTTTTTAACTGTGTCCGGATATCTCTCTCTCTCTCTCTCTCTCTCTCTCTCTCTCTCTCTCTCTCTCTCTCTCTCTCTCTCTCTCTCTCTCTCTCTCTCTCTCTCTCTCTCTCTCTCTCTCTCTCTCTCTCTCTCTCTCTCTCTCTCTCTCTCTCTCTCTCTCTCTCTCTCTGTCTCTCTCTCTCTCTCTGTCTCTGTCTCTGTCTCTGTCTCTGTCTCTGTCTCTGTCTCTGTCTCTGTCTCTGTCTCTGTCTCTGTCTCTGTCTCTGTCTCTGTCTCTGTCTCTGTCTCTGTCTCTGTCTCTGTCTCTGTCTCTGTCTCTGTCTCTGTCTCTGTCTCTGTCTCTGTCTCTGTCTCTGTCTCTGTCTCTGTCTCTGTCTCTGTCTCTGTCTCTGTCTCTGTCTCTGTCTCTGTCTCTGTCTCTGTCTCTGTCTTGTCTCTGTCTCTGTCTCTGTCTCTGTCTCTGTCTCTGTCTCTGTCTCTGTCTCTGTCTCTGTCTCTGTCTCTGTCTCTGTCTCTGTCTCTGTCTCTGTCTCTGTCTCTGTCTCTGTCTCTGTCTCTGTCTCTGTCTCTGTCTCTGTCTCTGTCTCTGTCTCTGTCTCTGTCTCTGTCTCTGTCTCTGTCTCTGTCTCTGTCTCTGTCTCTGTCTCTGTCTCTGTCTCTGTCTCTGTCTCTGTCTCTGTCTCTGTCTCTGTCTCTGTCTCTGTCTCTGTCTCTGTCTCTGTCTCTGTCTCTGTCTCTGTCTCTGTCTCTGTCTCTGTCTCTGTCTCTGTCTCTGTCTCTGTCTCTGTCTCTGTCTCTGTCTCTGTCTCTGTCTCTGTCTCTGTCTCTGTCTCTCTCTCTGTCTCTCTCTCTCTCTCTCTCTCTCTCTCTCTCTCTGTCTCTCTCTCTCTCTCTCTCTCTCTCTCTCTCTCTCTCTCTCTCTCTCTCTCTCTCTCTCTCTCTCTCTCTCTCTCTCTCTCTCAGCTGAGGAGCTCGGGTATTAGGTACCGAATGTTGAGATCATGTTTGACCTACTCGGAGGTACGCCTTTTTGCACTCAGAGCACCTCAGCTTTCTGCTCAGAAAATCGTTCTGTCGGGGGATGCATTCGTGCTTTCCAACGGGGCCTCCCTTTCACTGAGAGTGGTGCTATCAGCGAAAAGATCGAAGGCAGGGGTGTACTATATGATTTTGGAAGGGCGCCTTATCGCCATGTCTTTCGGGCTCTAAGTGTCCTAGTGCCCTGAGTCCTAAGATTCCCTTCGCCTCTGCCTGGATCCATCCCAGCCTGGATCCACTGGTGCAGGTGGGGAATGGAATTGGAGAGCAATGCATTATTGTTGAGGCTTAGCACTGTGCGAACCATTGTCACAATGGTTCTACCCAAGTTGTGTAGAAAATGACATTAAGCTCTTAATATGCCTGCTTAGCACTGTGCGAACCATTGTCACAATGGTTCTACCCAAGTTGTGTAGACAATGACCTTAAGCTCTTAATATGCCTGCAATCGTTTTGCTTCGGCAGTGGCAATGTTTTACTCCTGACCCTACACGAATCAAACTCCACAAGCCAAGAAATTATTTCATAACTTTTGATTTGCTATCACCTACAAAGGGATGCAGAGTTTGGTGTCAATTACAGGACGTTCATGGATGGGTTGGCCTGGCTGTACTACAGGGCCTGGCTGTACTTGTAACATCTAAATGTTACAATTGAGCCATGCTGGTATTGGCGTTCCACTGTCTTTCAATTTACGTCCTTATCTTTCACCCTTCCTTTATTTCCATATGCTGCCCTTCCCTGTCGTATTACGCATTGCCACCTGCACAACGAAAGCGAAGGTGGGCATGGAAAGCTTGAGGCCAAATTTGAGATGATCTACATACGGTCGTGATACAAGGAACACGCAAAACACTTGCCAGCTAGGTCAATTGAGCTGGCTAGCTCCTGCTGCTTGTCAGTGGGACTGCAAGAGTGGCCAGAGGAGCCTGACATGATGCTGGTCGGCTTGTTTATCTAGGCACTTGTCCCCTGTCCTCCGTGTCTATGAGACATTACCCCTCCCCTTTGACACAAATAATTGCATGCAAGCATATGAATGTCAAACACATGCTTACCCACACGCGGGTGAAAGGCGTTATGCCGCCAAAGCTACAGGCGGCACTCACGCAGGTAATGGGACATCACATTTATGTAGTACACTGCATGACAAGACGTAGTGACCTCAGCGTGACCTCGGTCGGTGCCGGTGTGCTCGCTTGGTGAAGGTACGTGCTGTTGGAACGCCGGCGCATTTATCTTGCTGGCACGACAGAACACACTGATCGATTCCTGTTCGCCACCGACAGGGAGCCGACCAACTCCCCAGGCAAACATGGCGCGTCTGCATACTAATGTGGCGCTCAGCTAATGTACAAGTGGCACTACCGAGCTCAGAGCGTACTAACCTCACTCACAACCCCACACGAAGGCATGGCTCTACTAACCCACCACTAACAACCAACACGTGGCAGCCGGCGTGACTGACGGAAGAGGCGAAAAAAGCCAACGACACGCCGACGCACGTCGGTGACAGCTAAAGGGACACGGAACACTAATGAGACAGCCAAAGGCTGACATGTCTTTTTTCCAAGCTTGAAAACAATTTTTTGTTTGGAAAATCAATCGTATCAGTCCATTTATGTGCTAGTTTACATTAGAAGATGGCATATTTTATATAGTGGTAGCGTCCTTATGAGACAGCTGTTGGCTGAAAAAATATGCGGCACAGGTGGCAGCCTATGCTAAATTCTCATAGACGTCGGCGGTATGCCATGCCGGTGAGACAGCAAGTGAGCTGTCTCATGCGGGACATTTGTGGCGTGTTGAACCTTATTGAATGACCTTGCTGACCGAATAATTCGTGAAACAAAAAAAGCAAATCAACACGAAGACAATTTGTGTTTGCACGCAACTCCCAGCAGATACCGAAAACATTACCACTTTCATTCATGGATCCGCGGGTACATATATAGTTTTCTGTGATGTCATTTCGAGAATAAATTATTAACCATATATGCAAAGAATTTGAGACAGCTCACAGGTTCGTCGGTGGCAGCTTCGGATTTTTTTACCCCTGATTGGCGGTGTGGACAATTAATTGCTTATTTGTCCGCACGATAAAGACCCCTAGGTACTCTTCGACAGGAGTAGGCTAATGCCGGTACCCTGGCAAAACAAAACTTTATCGTCGCCCCTCTCCCATCCCAGCTACAAATTATTTTGCGAAGGAGTAAAGTAAAACTGGCAACACTAAGCATCCTAGAGATGTTCCATGGCTAGCCCCCTTAACAACTTATCGTTACATACACAATAACGTAAGACGCCATTATGGTGACATACACAACACACACTTGTGTATGTTAAGGTAACAAGGCCCACGGCCACCTCAGCCTCCACACAAACCTGCCACAAGTTCACAGCATCCCCAGCCTCCACCCAGACCTTCCACAAGTCCACGGCCACCATCTTCTGCCAGACCGACCTCCCCACCATCTCCAGCGCATACACCCAAACCCACCCCAAAACGTCGTTTGAGGCCACCACTTACACCGAACCCACCACTCCTGCTAAGCCCATCGAGTCCGAAGCCAAAATCCCAAACCAACGACTGCCGTCCGAACCTTCCACGCCTCCCAAGCGCAAATCCCACTGCCACGCCACCCAATCACCTCCCAGAGCCCGTGTGTCCAAATCCAGGCTAACCCCCATGGCTGGGTCACCTCCCACCCCCTCTCCGTCCACCGGTCCAATATTTATCCTGAACACGACACTGACACCACCCCAGTATAGGACCATCAACAGACACTAAACGCGTTCGGCAATGTTACTTTTTCTACAGAGGAAAATAATGCAAAGAATTCATAGAATTCAAATGGGAATTCCTGCAACAAAAACCATTAGTAGCTGCGCTCAAAGAAACTCACTTTCGAGACTCTGACTCCATTTGGAACAAAATTCCAGGTTACACTTGGCATGTCATTAAGGTAAGCGGTTCACATAGGAAATTGGGGCAACCATACTTATCGAAAACAGCATACCTCATCGTCGAGCAACGCTAAATACTCCCCTGAACTGCGTAGCAGTCAGCCTTGAAATTGCCCATTGCAAAATCACAGACATTTCACTACGCATTTCATCGTCAGCTGCAACCCCCACACCACAGGAACTGAGCGACTTGCTACTTCAGGTTCCGCCACCAGTTCTCATTATGGGAGCTTTAATGCTAAACACCCCTCCTGGGGAAGCGATCGGACGGACACTAGGGGACGCGAAATTCATCAGTTGATTTCGGATCACAACTTAGTAAAACATCATTGAAGCCCATTTTGGAACATTAAAAGCATAATCGCAGTGATCTATAACAATGTCAAGCCAAGCCACGCGAAAGAAGCAAATTGTAACATTTTACCTCATTTGACCTTGAAGATATTGACCTAAGGTCATGAAATTTGCACACAAT
>JAOTOM010001560.1:0-72821 GCA_034440615.1 Ashinkailepas kermadecensis | reverse complement strand
TCACCCAGGCCTTCTGCAGCTGTGCTGTGAGGCGGTGAGCAGCAGTTCTCACCTCGGCCTTCTGCAGCTGAGCTGTGAGGCGGTGAGCAGCAGTTCTCACCTCGGCCTTCTGCAGCTGTGATGTGAGGCGGCGGCGGTCGTCGATCAGCTGCTGAAGGGAGCGCTGCGCCAGCCGCGTGCTCACGAGCAGCTCCAGCTCCTCGTCCATCTGCGACGCCACAGCGTCGGCAGCCGAGCTGGAGATGGGGCCGGAGCCGGCCGCCACCTTGCGCTGCTCGCGCACCGACCGCTGCACATCCAGCACCTGGAGAAACACCACACATCCATCACCTCAGGACACATCACAGCTGGCGCCTAAGACGTGTGCAGGTCACGCATCACACCCGCCCACCAACACCATGCACAACACACCCAGCACATGGAACAGGCTGGACTCGCCACCACGCTTCAACTACGTTGCCACGTGCACGGCGTCACGCACGTTAAATGAGAGGTCACGTCACACGGGGCATCTCCAGGAGCAATGCACACAACCCAGCAGACCACGGCCTCCCATCGCACGCACTCATCAGACCACGGCCTCCAGGTCACGGCCCACCATCACAAGAGGCGTGCGGCGGCCACCATACACAGCTGGCTGCCCAAACTGCCAGAGGCGTCACCACGGCCGGACGGCCGCGCCGAAGACCTACCTCCTTGAGGCGGCGGTTGGCCGCGACGGCGGTCTCCATGTTGCGCCGCAGCACCAACTCCTGCTTGTTATGTTGTCGCTCCATTTTGACCAGCTGCACCTGGCTCTTGCGGTCCGGAGCCCGCAGCTTCATCACCTCCAGGTCCTTCTGCTGGCGCCACTGGCGGAACCTAGCCGCGGGACGACGGGTCAGACAGAACTACAGCCGGTGTCAGACGCGGCCGTAACCATACTGCCCCGCGTCCACATTGTCCCAGAACCACTTTTCCTGTATTCTTCGTCCGGAGTAGCTTCGGACCAAATTATCACCGTTCCCACAGAGGGGTGAAACCTTGCCAAAAAGGTGGGCGGGAGGGGGGTGGGGTGCAAGTGCTTTGAAACTGGATGTCGTAGTGTACTCCCATGGGCCCGGTGATTAAGGACGAAGGTCATTAAGGACGGAGGGGCCTCGATCGTCAAATATATTAGCAGTCCTCCCACCTGTGTATCTACGCCTGGTGTGTGGCCGGGTTACACTTGTCACCATTCTCTCGTCCATCATTGTGCCGAACTCACTTGTCTCCGTCCTGACGCATCTGTCTGATGAGCTGGACGCGTGTCTGTTTGATGGTCTGGATTTCCTTGTTTAGCTGGACCACCTTCTCATCCGCCATACGCTTCATCCGCACCAGCCCCTCCTGCTCCTGCTCCTGCTCCTGCTCCTTCATCTTGTGTCGCAGCTCCTTGATGCGCTGCTCCAGTTCCAGGACACGCTGGCGTTTCTCGGTCGCCTGCCTGAGAGAACGGACATGCGGGTGTGCGCGGTCAGGTCGACGACAAGGAGAGCTGGAAGGGAGGGGGTTCAGATGCACCGCTCCCACACCCGTCGGGGAACGCCCGCTTCACTACAGTCGCATTCGGCTCAGTCATGTCCCTGTGTCTGTCGTCTGTCTGTCTATCTCTCTACCCCAGTACCCAGAAGTTTCGATGCCCCGTTTCATAACTCTCAGTCGTGTCATTCGTGGCTGCAGTCTGTCAACACTGGAACCGAATCGAATCGAGTGGAAAATGGTGGCTAATAAGCATAATATACTGACATTTTGTGGAAATATTGCGCTAATTCACATCACTCACTGACAATGAAAAATGGGCCGCTCTATATCCAACACATGAAAATCGGCTTGGTTTTTTCACTTCTGAGAATACTTTCTGAAAGTAATGGACCAGTGCAATTTGAAAGCTGATTTGCTTCTTTTAGACGAAGAGCCTCCTTATTGATATGAAGACTTAGATCAAAGTGAGGTTGGACACATTGGTAAACATGCAGCCTGCTGGTAGCTGGCGCAGCGTGTCTGTGCAAGGTCGACACGGGTCCAGTGAGCTAGTGACGATCACGCGCCTACTTGGCTCCAGACGCCTCGGCCCTGGCGCCCTGCAGCGCCTCCTCCAGTCGCTGCTTCTCCTCGCTCAGCGTCAACACCTGCTCCTCGAGCTCGCGCTGCGTCTTCTCGTACCGCTGGCACACGTTCATCAGCTGGACGTTGTTGTTGACCATCTCGGACGCCAGACTCTCCTTCAGTGCCAGCGCTTTGTTCAGATCCTGGCGGCGATCCGATGACAGTTTGGTTACCGCAGATTGGTGAGCTACCGCAGCTACCGTGTTATTAGTTGTTGGGTACTGACGGCGGCAAGTTGGTGGCAGGTCAGTCACCGCAGTCATTGCCACAGACGTGACCAAATCAGCTCCCCACAGACACCGGTAATCAAACATGTTGAACATGGCATCATGCTTGAGCTCATTGAACTGAAACATGAAGCCAATGTAAAGCAAGAAATCCAAAAATAATATTTTAGTTAAACATTTTAGGAAATAGTCTGCATGTGCCAGGGATCGACGCAGACTGTGGTAGTATGCACTACTACAGAAACAGCCATTGATCACCATATTCTGGTGGTGTTGTCCATTGTCAAGGCGTACATAGACTATTATCCGCCCCCGTGATTCCCCGTCAATTCATAAATATCTTTGTAGCTTTGAGAAACGATTTTGGCTACGAATTGCAGTCATGCATGCGCCTCCAGTATCTAGAGAGCAATTTAAGTAATTCCAGCAGGCCGGCCGGCATGTCCAGGAAATCCGTAGCAGCCAGATAGCTTACCAGTAGCTCGTTATTGAGCTCCACCTGACGCAGTTCGTGTCGCTTCAGCAACTCCTCCTCCACCTCAGGCTCGTCCGCGTCCGTGGTGGGGCCGGTCGGGGCGGCCACCACAGCCACGTGGCGCGTCACGTCCACCATCTTCACCTCCTCCTCGTGACGCGTCTGCTCGTTCTGGTGCGGCAGAGGTCGACGGTCAGCGGCTCGGAGGTATGCGGTGGCCAACGGCGCGAACACGCAGCGGTCAGGGGCGGAGACAAGCAGCGGTCAGGGGCGGAGACACGCAGCGGTCAGGGGCGGAGACACGCAGCGGTCAGGGGCGGAGACATGCAGCGGTCAGGGGCGGAGACACTCAGCGGTCAGGGGCGGAGACACGCAGCGGTCAGGGGCGGAGACACGCCGCGGTCAGGGGCGGAGACGGCAAAAACCGTACCGTTCTTTAAGAAAAAACATAAAATAAGAATCGCGGCGTCATTAAACGTACCACGTGAACCTTGTTCACTACAAGGCGACCGACGTCTACCCTCATCAGAAACACCGGCACTCTTAATCGAAGAGCGCTTCGAAGTACCAACGCCTGAACTTGAATACGATAACGCCGCTTCGCCTGCCGGATCCACGGTGCATCCCGTATGTCCCCTACAAGGATCACGTGACCCCACCCGCATCTCCAGGATGTGTCCCCGCAGGCTCCTGACGACGTCACGCGATCCTACCCACATCACGTCTGAACCTGTTTCAGTAGTACTACCTTCGCTCCCTTGAGAAGTGTTGGCACGAGACAAGCACATGTCGCACCGTGAGGGCTTCCAGACAACAGGGGCACATGCATTGGTGAGTAGCGTGTGTGTGGCCGGTTCGCAGTCTGCATAGTCACCTCGTCACTCCTGGATGTGAGATAGCATGATGACCAGTCTCCAATGTGGGGTTTTATTGAATGCATATTATTGTTCAACTGTGCGTTCCAACACCTCTTCCACTTGGCATTCATGTGCGACGAAATTCCAGAGATGTGGTCCCTGGCTGGAAATTGGGGAATATGTGTTGGGGGTCTCTAGGCTGCCCATTTCGCTGCAAAATCGGCTCGCTCATTTCCATAAATTCAGACATGGCTCGGTACCCAGCACAAACAAACGTTTTTCCTGTCTCGTTCCAGAGTAGTGAGGCGTGTCAGAATGTCAATAAGTAGAGTGTTTGTAGAGCAAAATGCGATAAGTGCCAAAAGGCTCCTAAGAGAGTCAGACAGTATGACATGAAACATCTTATGATACCTCGATAAAAGAAAGCGCTTCAATTATTGCCATCAGCTCACAGGTATACACTGAAGCATACACAGGGAGGGCAAAAGATCTAGCGGAAGTACTACACACGAAAGCACACCCTGCTCCAGGGCTGTTCTTCGATCCCTCAGTAAATATTGGTGTATATCCTCGATACGTATCCAAGTGCTCCAGTGTTTTCATGCGTAACAGTTCAGATGTTGCATCACCCTTGCGCATCACTGTGAGCGATAGGTCAACTACAGGAGAGACTAGATTCCAAGGCCGCACTGTTAGTTTCTGCACATGCATCACCCGACGGATTCTCACACCACTGTCCTCCAAGAGAACACGAATTCGGACACAGAACGGTAGAGCTGCCACATTTCTGCCACTGCGAAAGAGTGCTAGAGTATGTCGCGAGAACACCGTGTCGTAGGTGGGGTGGGTGGGGAACTGCCGTAATCTGCATGCATATCGTAGGCCAAGTATTTGCAGTCTTAACGCCACGGGAGGTTCGTTCGACTCTGCGAGCAGGCTAGCAACTGGCTTAGTTCTAAACGCCCCGGTGACTGCCCGCAGAACCGCATGATGCACCGCGTCACAATCGCGCTTATTGCTCTTGCAGGCACCATCGTACACATAGCATGCGTAGTCCAAGTCAAATCGAGTGAGTGACCGATAAAGCATCATTAATGTCTTTCGGTCAGAACAATGAGGTTCGTGATATGCACTTCAACAAGCTTAGTGACTTAAAACACGTTTCTCTCAGGGTTTTAAGATGTTTGTTCGCCAGACGACTATCGAACTGCACACCGAGGAACTGCGTGTTTCAGTGAACAGGAATAGACAAGCCATACAACTTCGTGTTCAGTTCTTGAGCACCGCCAACGGCAGAAATGCATTGCAACCGATTTATCTGTGGAGAAGCGGAGTCCATTTGTAATACCCTATCTTTGGAGGTGGTTCACTGCAGGCTGTAACTGTCGTGTTAGCGGTGATGCGTTGGAGCCAGAAGACCATATCGCAAAGTCGTCGACGAATAGCGAGCGTCCGATGCCACGCGGCAGTGCATCCACTGAAATCATTTATGAATACAGCAAATAAGGCAACACTCAGGACACTGCCTTATGAAATTCCATTGATTTGGTGGAAACGATGCGAAAGCTCGTGACCTGTCCGGACGCGGAAGAAACGATCCTGGAGAAATTCCTGGAGAAAAACTCCCAATTTCCCGCGGATTCCACATCCTAGCGTTTAGCAAAATTCCGTGTGGTCAGGTTGCACCATATGCTCCTTCTATGTCCAAAAAAGATAGTTTTCACATGTTGTCGGCGCTTAAAAGCAACTCGAATAGCAGTGTCAAGTGTTAACACGCGCACTGGAGGGTGGGGGGGGCGAAATCCCCCACCCCTCCGGTTTTCGTACATAACGTCAGATTTTACCGGTCGGTATATGCCATCTTTTGCGTACCTGCTTAGAAATAACCGGCGCGTCGTTTAAAGCAAGACAAACGGAAATCGGAATTTTTCGAGTTAGAGGCCGTTAAAGTATTTCGTATTTCGTAGCGCCAGACCACAAAAATCGGCGCTGGTGCGCTTCACGTATATTGGCAAAAGGGAAGTGTTCTTGGCAACACTAGCGACTTGTGTGATGTATATTGTTATGCTATATAGTGTCATGGTCATGTTAGGTCATCGAGGTCAAATTCATGATAGGTAAATGGAACCAAACTTGGTCAACTGGAATGTTGTCATAAATGCAAATGACTGTCATGCGATTGATGTCATTTTGCATGTTACGCCCTACACATTCTGAAAACTACTGTTTGTCATTGTGCACCTAAGCGTTTCCGTACTTTCTTCATGTACTTCACTCCTTTCTTCGCGAAGCCGATTGCGCCGAGCCGCCCGACAGAGCAGTCGGGCAGGCGACCCGGTTCCGGTAACTGAAACAGGTAACTGACCTGATAAAGTGCTGCCATATAGGTGACCTGAGGTCAAATGCCGGGTCTAGCATCTGTATTGCATCATTAGTAATGTCCAAAACATCATTTATGCCCATTTTGGAGCATTTAAACACAATCACAGCGTCCCATAACGATGACAAGCCAAGCCACGCAGAACAAGAAAATTTCAACGTGTGACCTCATTTGACCTTGAAGATATTGACCTAAGGTCATGAAATTTGCACACAATAGAGTTCACTACCGTATCCATTCACCCTGAGAATATCGTTACTCCAGCTTTAATAGCAGCCGAGATCTTAGGGGGGGGGGGCAGAATCGGCCCCCTCCCCCTCCGGTGCGAGTAATTTTCAGAGGCCCTCCAGGGTGCGTGTTAAAAGACGACCCGTTGCGCAACGATGCTTCCTAAAACCACACTGAGTTAGTTTTTAAAAAAACATTTTTTCCAGAAACCAGGTGGGTCGCACGTTGCCCATTTTCTCCAGGAGCTTGCAGAGATACGAGGTCAGGGAAATTGGCCGGTAGTGCAATGGGTCTAGACCACTCGTTATTGGTATCAGAACATGGACCACTATGGCTTCCAGACAAAAATCCGGAAAGTAGCCCTCCTCCCATACTCTGCTGAACGGTGTCAAAAGTGCATGAAGTTCTCGCAAAGGTAGGTGTTTTAACATGCCATTAAGAATTCCATCAGATCCCTCTGTCACTCTCTTTAGACTTCCGATCGCGGAACGCAACTCGTGAATACTAGATGGTTGGTTATAAAACGATCATCAGGCGTGGAAAAATGAATTGGTTTAGCTTCTGATTTAGTCTTTTAGCGAAGATACTCTGGGTGGTAACTTCCATCTCCACCGCTGGCTGGTAGAGCCTGGATATTTCCACAGCAAACTTCGCGGGGCGAGTCATGTCCACACTAGTCACGTGTAGTACGGGAAGGCGGACCGCTTTATACTAGCCAGCAATACGTTTAATACCAAACCATCCTTGGGTCGTTAGGATAAATCGGCTAATAGAAGACACACATTCCCTCCATGATTTCCGCTTAGCTTCTCGTATAATTCGGTGTGCAAAGGCTCGTGCCTTTTGAAATGCGATCAAGTTTTGCCTGGTCGCTATTTCTGGTAAATGTGTTAAATGCTCGTTTACGTGCGCGTATGGCGTCACGGCATTCTGTTGATCACCATAGAACTGGAGAACGCCGCGGGGCACCAGAAGTTCGTGGACTAGAGGAATCGGCGAACTGCATAAGCATAGATGTAGACTGTTCCACCGAGGCGAACTGTTTCAGTTCGCCGCCAGGGGTCAAGGTGGAAACACGTCGTTGTGGAGCTCCTACGTACCAGATAAGTCGTTGCAGAACAGGGCAGTATTAAACTGCATATAGTTATTTAGCAATTACTTCTGTGCATATATTGGCATAGTTTTCATCTAATAAACATCTTTTAACAAGTAGATTAGACTATTATCACCTAGCGAGGCTGCCCAGCGCCATTTTGCCCTTGTGTTACCATCTGTCTTTGTCTAGTGTGTCAGTGTTTTTAGCTATTTATTACATTTTTGGCAGCTGTTTAGCGAGTGCTTTCTTCTTTCTTTAAAAACCTCCATCAATTTTCAGCACAACGATTACCTTGTAAGTGCTGCATAGTTAGGAACTAGGATACACCTAAGCTTTGTCAGTTATTTTTATCTCCTCTGTTATTTTGTTATATCATTTTGCAGTTAGCTACTTTTCAATCTAAATCTAGAAATAAGCTGCAGCCTTTAGGATGGTCTCAACCAGGATGCAGGCACTAGAGAAGGAGGTTAGGGCCCTTAAGGCAGAGCTTTCCAAGCTCAGGGCTGCCCTGGTTGCAAAGGGTACACAAGAAAAGGAATAATGTAAAGGTCAGTCTGTAGCTGGGGCATCCTATGCCCAGGTGGTCGCAGGCCACCAGGCAACTGAGACTTCTCCTGCTGTGGAGGTGGCAGGGATATCTGAAGAGAGTAGTGTTTCTAGTGAACAGAATATTTCTAGTTGTAGCTCACAGGGGCAGTGGTTTAATGTCAGGGGGTGGAGGATTTGGAGGTGCGAGCCTAAGAAAGGGGGCAGTGAATGGCAGGTGGCAGGTGGTAGGAGTGGGAGTAACCTAGCCAAGCTGCTCAACAGGCAGGCATAGCAACTTCAAATAGGTTTCAGGCTTTGGAGGACTGCCCCCAGGATAATAGCAAGGAGACTGTGCTGGTGGTAGGGGACTCTCGGGTGCGGCATTTAGATAGAGTTTTATGTAAAGGTAGGAGAGGCAGGAGGTGCATCACCAGACCTGGTGCCAAGGTTAGAGACCTGGTCCAAGTGGTGGCACAGGCCACCAGTGAGGACCAGTTTAGTACAGTTATAGTGCAGGTAGGAGTGAACAACGTAGGTCCTGCTAGGAGTGAGGAGCTGCTGCAGGACTACAGGGCCCTTCTGGCCACCCTGAAGCAGAGCAAAGGCAGAGTTATTGTGACAGCTATTCTGCCCAGGGCTGAAGTCTCCCCTGAGTGGAGCTCTAGGGCACTGGCAGCCAATGCCAGGGTGGGTAGGCTCTGCAATGAGTTAGGTTTGACCTTTAACAAGTGGTGCAGGTTTTATGGTTCATGGGACCTCTATCAAAGGGATGGCCTGCACTTCTCCGAGAAGGGGGTCCAAGTGTTAAGTAAAGTGTATGAACGTGTCCTTCAGGGAAACTAGATAATGGGGTGGGGAGGGAAGAAGTGGCATTACCATCTCATGAATATGCCAATAGTGACAGCATAGACAATAGAATCTCAGTCAGCAAATAGGGATGGCAGTAGATCAAGGGGGCAGAGTGGTAGCTCATCCAGAAATGATAGAGCTACTCAGCATGAACAAACCAAAGATGGTTATGGAACGTTTCTTAAGTGTATGATGCTTAATGCTCAGAGTATTCGATCCAAATTTGACGAGTTCAAGTGTTATGTTACTGATGAGGAACCAGATTTTGTTTGCATTACTGAGGCATGGGTCAGTGAGGGGTATTTTGGGGATAACTTGCAGGACTATGAGATCCAGGGATACAATATGTTTTCATGCAATAGGGGTCCAGCAGTGAAAGGGGGTGGTGTAATGCTCTATGTGAATAGCTTATTCAGTTCTCAAAAAGTAGCAGATGGGGTAAAAATGTGTCTGTGGAGTCCATTTGGCTTGATGTTTCTGTGGGAAAAGGCAACAGCAATAAACTGAGAATAGGAGCTTTGTACCGATCAGGAACCTTGCCACATTCTCAGCAACTGGAGCTTGATAAGGTGATTTGTGAGGAAATCAGTAGAAACTTTCAGAAGAAATGCCTTATTCTTGGTGACTAATCTAAAAGGATATGAAAATGTTGGTGTTGGCTCCCCAGCATGTAAACTGTTTAGGAAATGCCTTGAAGAGGACCTGTTCTTACACCAGTTTGTAACAGAACCAACCAGGCAGGGCTCATTCTTGGACCTTGTCTTCTCGGATTTAAGTGATTTAGTTCAAGACTTGACTGTAGGAGAAACTCTGGGAAGAAGTGACCATAACATAGTGAGATTCAAGGCACATGTAGCAGGGACAATCAAGGATAATTTGGCAAAGGTTCCAAATTTTAACCGGGCAGACTTTGACTGCATGAGAGCGGCTTTAAGTGCCATAAAATGGGAAGAAGAATTCTCCGATTTAAATGCCTGTGAAATGTGGGAAAAGTTCAAATCTTACTTGAGGGAAATTCAGATTAGACATGTCCCTCAAAAGCAAAGGCGCAAAAGAAGAGTGGGAAAGCCAGCATGGCTTACACCAGATTTGACAAAAGCAATTAAGGCTAAGAAAGATGCATTTAGAGTATTTAAGGAAGCTTCAAATATAGTAAATCTAAGGTTGTATCAAAAAGCTAGAGACGCTGTGAAACAGAAAACCAGAGCAGCAAAGCGAGCAAAAGAATTGGATTTGGCTAGGAACTGTAATGGGGACAGTAAAAAGTTCTTTAGTTTCTACAAGCTAAGTAAAGTTTCAAGCACAATTGGTCCACTGGAAGTAAATGGGATTATATTGAGTGAGGATGGTGAGATGGTTGAGGAATTGAGCAAGCAGTTTAGTTAGTTATTTGAGTTTAAGGGCGCTTCGACCAGAGCAAGCAGTTTAAATCAGTGTTTACATTGGAGGATGTGACTAATCTACCAACTGTGAACCACAGCTCAGCGACAGGTGATCAGTTACATGATGTTGGTTTCA
The DNA here is from genome assembly GCA_034440615.1 of Ashinkailepas kermadecensis. NCBI lineage: Eukaryota > Metazoa > Arthropoda > Thecostraca > Neolepadidae > Ashinkailepas > Ashinkailepas kermadecensis. Next base: position 62,536 of record JAOTOM010001560.1, on the reverse strand, counting down.
TTGACAGTGATGTTGTTTTGAATTATCTCAGGAAAATAAAGCCAAACAGGGCAGCAGGACCTGATGGAATTTATGCTAGGGTATTGCGGGAAGCTGAAAAAGAATTGGCAATTCCACTCAGTATAATATTTTGTAGATCAGTTTCACAAAATGAAATTCCAACCGATTGGAAAAGGGCAAATGTAGTTCCTATTTTCAAGAAAGGAGAAAGAGGGGAAAGTTGAAAACTATAGGCCAGTAAGCCTCACATCACTAGTCTGCAAGGTACTTGAATAAGTTATCAAGGATAAAATAGTTAGTTTTCTGGAATGAAACAGAGTGATTCAAGATACTCAACATGGGTTTAGAAAAGGGCGATCGTGTCTCACAAATCTCTTGGACTTTTTTAATTTTGCTACAGAACAATTTGATAAGGGAAATCAGGTTGATGTAGCATATCTAGACTTTAGCAAGGCCTTTGACAAGGTACCTCATAAACGGTTAATGATGCAGCTTCAGGCCCATGGTATTGTGGGTAACATCCTAAAATGGATAGGGTTGTGGCTTTCAGATAGACAGCAGAGAGTGATGCTAAATGGTACAAAATCATTATGGCAAAATGTTCTTAGTGGAGTCACCCAGGGGTCAGTACTGGGACCACTATTGTTCATTATGTTTGTAAATAACATTGAAAGTGGCCTAAGCAGTAAGGTTTTGAAATTTGCGGATTACTTGAAGGTCTTCAGGGCAATAACAGGGCACAATGAGCAGGTCTTGCTGCAGAAAGACTTAGACGAGCTTGTGAAGTGGTCCGAAAAATGGCAAATGAAATTTAATTTTGATAAGTGCAAAATCATGCATGTAGGTAGGCAGCATATCAAGACCCCATACTTGATGGGCGGCCAAGTACTATCTGTGACTCAGCAGGAGAAGGACTTAGGTGTTATTTTTAACACAAAATTGGGGGCATCAGAACAGACCAAAGAAGCCAGGAAGAAGGCACTAAGAATGCTTGGGGCAATAAATAGGAATGTATCATATAAAAGTGAGGAAGTCATCAGGAAGCTTTATTGTGCATATGTCAGGCCACATGTGGAATATTGTGTCCAAGCTTGGTCCCCTAGTTATGAAAAAGATTGTTGGCTTTTAGAGAGAGAGAGAGTACAAAAGAGGGCAACAAAAATGGTGAATGGTATGGGCAACCTGGCATATGAGGAAAGATTGAAGAAATTGAATATGTTTTCACTTAGATATAGATGGCTGAGAGGAGATCTCATCGAGGTCTTTAACTTTGTTCATGGTCAGGAACAGGGTTATCTCAGGGAGAACTGTTTTAGTTTAACAGAAATGATGCAATTAGAGGTCATCAATTCAAAATGAAAGTTAATCACAGCAGGACAAGGTTAAGACAGTCCTTCACCAACAGGGTAGTAGAACACTGGAACCAGCTGCCAGAAACCATTGTCAGTAGCAACACACTGAACATCTTTAAGAACAGCATAGACAATCATTATAAGAATAGGGGGCTTGTTTTTCTGTATTCCAGGGAGAGTTGATCAACACATTTGGTGGACAACTGGTTCAGTGTACAGAGTGCAACCAAGAAGGGCCCCTGTGGCTCATAGTTGCACTGATCTTTTACGTCTTTATGTCTTTATGAGAGAACACAGCCGTCAATATTTCTTGGTAAGAAAACTGCTGCCACATTTTGCTCAAATTTCCCCCAGTGCGCTTTCTTTCAGTTCCACCGCTGAGGTCTGGAGCCAAGCATCACGTTGTCATTGTATTGAAGAAAAATAGGGAAATGGTCGCTACCACGTGGGTCGTCGGAAGTCGACCAGGTCGTACAATGCGCCAGAGACGGGCTTACAAGACTAAAGGACTGTTCACACCTAGCGTAATTTCGACGCAAAAAAGCCAGCGCAATGACGGACTAGGCGTAATCCGACACACTGGGCGTAATTTCGACGCGTCGACAGAGCGGTGAAGATCAGCAAATACAGCAGATATAGCAAATATAGCAGCAAATATATAATCGAAGATCAGCAAATATAGCGACCGCAGTTTATCGCGAGCAGTCTGTCGACCTTGCGTCAAGGCTGCTGGTGCGCCGAGCGGAAAAAGTTGATAAAATCCAACTTTGTCCGCTCGGAAGTCACCAGCGTTTTGTACGACTCGGCAGACAGCTGACGCAAGGCCGGCGCAATGGCAGAATCGGCAGACTCATTGGGCCCCATGCTAGCTTTGCGTCGATTCAGACAGTGCGTCGAGATTACGCTAGGTGTGAACAGTCCATAAGGCTAATCGCGGATGCAAGGCCAGAAGGAAGAACGAAGTGGGTGGCTGCACCCGTGTTTAAAAGGCAGAGGGCTTCGTCCAGAATAAAACAACCCACAGCTAGGCCGCGATAGTTTATAGAGGCACATCCACACGCAACGTGGTGAGCGTTGAAGTCGTCGAGGAGCAGGACCGGCTGGGCCAGTTGGAGCACCAGGCGACTGAGCTACACAGACGGCATCGAATGCCCAGGAGGAAGAAAGACAGAGCATATTGTTATTGTATGACAAATGAATCTGATGGTAGCAGCGGCAGCTTGGAGAGAGATATCCAGCGGTACCTCCCGATAAGAAGCGTTATGGTGAACAGCTAAAAGCACACCTCCATGCGCAATGGTCTCCAATGCAGTTTTCTGCTATAACATAATATTTTTAGGTGGAGAGTGGAGTGTGGTGGTAGCTTTGTCTCTTGGAGACAACAACCATCGGACAGTGCTGGTTTAAAACTGTCTCCAGGTTGGTCATATTCGTATGAACCCCCTGCAGTTTCATTGTAAAATGAGACATTAAAGTGCTAGTTGATGGTAGTAAAACAGTTTAACAAGGCAAAGTCGCTGTCTAGAGTTGTATAGAGCGCTCCACTAAAATTGGTTGTCGACTCGAGAATTTCTCCGGGATTCACCCCCAGCCAGGATGTCCGCGGCCGCGACCTGTGCGAAGGAAGTACGCATTTTTAAAGCGAAAATGCGTCCATTCGTTTCAAAGCGAAAGTACGACGAGCCAAGGACCCTACGAAGCCTCCACTCGTCGGTGGGGCAAGGAGGAAGCAAGGAGAGCGTTCGCCCGGGGCGGAGGGAGGGTGTATTTTGGGTGGGGGAGGGGGCTATTCCCCACAGCTGGAGATCCGGACTGACTCTCCACACGCCTTCGCGGGTGGCTGGTCTGAGAAGAGCAGACTTGTCCGCTCCTTGGCGGGATGCCGCAAGAACCCTCTCCATTCCAGCAGGACGCGCTCGCTTCGTATCGCGGGCACGTCTTTCGGCTTCCTCCCCCTGGAGGTTTACGTCCGGAATTGGCAATTATCTGCCGGTGTTGGCAGCTGGCAACAGAGATTAAGCTTCTCCGAAAGTCGGCCGGTAGTGGAGGCGATTTGGGCCGGGAAGCGGTAGAAACTGTTTCAGTACGATAATTCAGATCTCGCTCCGGCAAGGTGGTAAAGGCGGGTCCGAAACATCGTGGTAACTCACTAAGTTGGGATAGAAACTGCGAGACGATGGTAGGATCTCGGTGAGTGGCGGCCGGTTGTGCGCTGTTTACTTTGTTTGCGTATGACAGGTTGGGATGGGTATCCACGTATATTTCCCTGGCCTGTTGAAAAGATATGTTCCTGGTGCATTTCAGGATTAGTGCTTCTTTTTTTCCTTTACATTTACTGGACAGGATTTATCAACGACGGACGAGGCCACGCGGTCCCACCGGTATATCGAGGATGTGTCCCTGCAGGTCCCTGACGAGGCCACGCGGTCCCACCTGTATATCGAGGATGTGACCCTGCAGATCCCTGATGAGGGTGACATGTGCAGAGCGGTACGCCGACTGGTTTTGTTCCTCCATTGTGGCACCCGTCTCCTGGTACAGCTCCTCCAACCGTTCCTTCAGCTTCTCGGCCGCGCGCTCAGCGAGTATCGCTTTCTCTGACATGGCAGTGTTCTCCTCGATCGCTGCCTGAATATATCAGATCAAGTCAAGTCAGGTCATTTCAGACCAGCACAGTTCAGGTCAGTACATAATCCGGCCTTTGCAGCAACCATCGGCAACCGGAAATGGTCAACGAGCGGCGTGTCAGCCCAGAAAGGGGCTACATGACCAGTGCAGTCGATGCCCCCTTGAGACCCAGCCCAGGAAGGGGTCGATATGATCCGAAACACTTCAGGAGATGGAGGAATCTGCAACCCCACCACCATCACCATCACTGGGGCGGGGTAACGGTGCAGGGCAGTGGGACCGGCTTAGTTTTTAGTTGGGCCTCGGAGGTGAACAATAAACCTGTTTTGTCATATCAAGGATATAAATAAGGGATTCTCGAATTACGTATATGCACTTGGAAGACTACAAAATGAGGCATGTGTGGTATTCACCAGCATCATACAAATCTAAAATTGAAGGAAGCTCATGCTAGCTGCATTTGATGAATCATATCTCTAGACATCATAGACGTTAGCCAGCGAAAGACGCAAATAAAAGTGAAAGTACTGACATATATGTCAGTACTTTGGTACTGACTGATGTCAGGACTTTGGTGTAAATATGTGTCCTGTAAGAATTCACTTATCACCAGAAATGCGAACTTGGACACAGTAGTGCAGAGCCGAGTCAAAGTCACGTGAAGGTACGCCATCAAGCGTGAACAGGCTGTGACTCGGCAGGCTTACTCGTCCTACTTACAAATGGTGGGGAAGTGACGTCAGTAGTTAGCAGATGACGTCAGCACGTTGCACTTGCAAAAGATGAGCGCTCGAAATGAGATGAGTGCCCACCCGCCACCCCCACTTCACCTCCCATTGAATTTCCGATGCTTCGGCTATGTGGTAATTTGTCGTTCATAACAATGCGATGTTTAAAGCGTGACTATACGAAGTCAACTGCAGCTGTACACACTTCCAACAGACAGCTTAAGAGCAGCTGCCAGCGGGCGGACAGCTGCAGCGAGACATGACGGCTGTCGCAGCTGGCCGCCGCTTCAGCCGCTGCGTCACGGCGTTAGCCGATTGTTGGCGATGGGCTGGTCGGCTATTTAGGCCTCAGGGCACACCGCTCATGGTGACCATTTTGCACCCATGGTTTCCTGTGGGCATTACCCCGGTAAAGCCTAATCGAAGTGAACGAATTGCTACTGTGTCAGTGCTGGAATACTGGTTTTTCGCTGTGTGAAATGTCGAAACGAATACAGTGGGATGTTGAAATATGTCATGGAAACGATTTTGTTTCAAATAACTATTATGCCCTTCAAACGCAATGTTGAGTCATTAGCAATAGCAAGTATAACTTCTTCGTTTGAGCTTTTTAGGAAAACTGCTGGAAGAGCTACACATACCTCATTTGTAGATACGTATGCTAACGATAACGAAACAAAAAAGTCCACACACTGAAGTAGCATTGAATAACAGCACAAATCATAGGTGAATCCCTCAACCTGAAATTGCATACAACATACGAGATGTTCATGCATGACAATCGGTGATGTTGAGGATGAGGTTGACACGTATACACAAGATCCGGTTATAAATCAGAATGAAGACTGAACACAAATCAAGAAGCAAGATGTCGACACTTCTTTGCGAATGATATCGATTCGGTGTTCCGGAAGTGGTATATTCCTCCCCATTTCACGAATAATTTATCACTGTATTGTGCCGGTTAACCTAGCTGGGACAGACGGTCACGAAATCACCAGCCAGAAATTACATTGCAAAAATGACGATATTCTGAGACAAGACAAAAAGTCAGCTTAGAAAAAAAACAATTTGTATATAACTGGCATTGGTTTGGAGGATGCTAACGATGCTGCGTAAGCCTAAACAAAGCTCAATGCAAATGTTTTATCCTGTGCCACGGATATGTCCGCAACAATCCACGAGTCTCGGGTGAACTGTGTCGCAAGCAATATTCACTGGATAAAATGGGTGAAAGAAGCCGACATATAGCGGATCACCTCACTACGGAAAATTGCGATGGGACCACGCTTAATATTCGCGCATTTTGTTCCATTTTCTAAATTGGGTGAAGTGAAAATTAAAAGGATTGACGGGCGCAGATGAAGGCCTAGCAAAATCCATGGGGCATCGGTCATGTTTTCCGTTCCACACATGCTTATTGAGAGTCGAACAATTAGGACGGCTACCGATGCTCCTAAAAACGCTTTCTTAGCTATCTTCCCAACGTTTCGCGAAGACTGCCTTCCAGTAGTGCAATCACTGCTAGACAAAATGCTAGCGCTGCTTCGTATGCCTATCATGATGAAAACATACGACAGTTGGGATCTTCCATGCACATGATCACCAAGGTAACGCATCGCGTGGCGGAGAGGGACTCCAAACTTGCCGACCAGCCCATATTCGCCACACGAGAATCAGCCACCTCAGCGGTAACGTGCGACCACTGCCGACTACCTGCAGGTCGTTCATGAGTCGCTTGTTCTCTTCCATCAGCCGTCGGTTCTGCTGAACAACAGCGACACCGCCTGCCTGGTCCTCCATCAGCTCCTGCACCTGATCACGAGCAGACGGGGTCGGGTTACACACGGCGAGGACGTGCAGAGGGGCAGATCCTGAGGCGTCAGAGCTGCGTACACCTGTGTGTCAGAGCGGTAACAAACAGAACGGGAGGTGGCGAATATAATCTGCAGTTTCTAGACAGACCCACGTCGCAGAAATAGCCGCGCAGGGTGTGACCTGGGATGAATGTTCCAATACGGAATTCGATAAATCAGCACCAGATGTTACGCTACAAGTTCTTGGCACATCGCTAATGCGATGGAATGCCCAGCTCTTCTCGACGTTTTGGTCCTCATGACGTCCACGATTATCCCAGACTTTGCATCCAATATCGGCAATTGATTTGAAATCGTGCAAAACACAGGATTACTCAACAGTAATTATAGCACCCATTGTTTGTGACAGTGGAACAGCTGACCCGAAGCGAGCCGAGTATCGGACGGGCCGGTTAGCAGCCCGACGGTCCTCGCCACAGAATCAGCTGAGGTGGGGCACCCTCGGTACGGGTGCCGTCCACCAATGTCAAGACACGCGGGACACCCGGCACAGCCTACACGGCCCCCACCAGCTGGCGCAGCCGAGCCAGTTCGCCTCTGCCCTCCCGGTTCACGATCGGCTTGTTCTTCATCTTGCGCGCCCGGTCGGCGTAGCGCAGGGTGCTGACGGTCTCCTCCAGGTTGGAGTCGGCCGGAGACGTGCAGGCGATCATGAGGGTGTGCGAGTTGCCGGCCAGCGACTCTGAGGAGGGCGAGCTGTCAGTCGCCCCTGCCGGACACTACGAATTCGGGGCGGAGTGACTGACAGACCGCGAGACGATGGGAGCGTGCAGACATGCAGTGTGCAGACAATCTCGGAGTGACCGAGTGCCAGATGGCCAATCTGTCTGCTGGGGCAGTAAAGCAGCCGCTGTCATGGAGATACAAACAGCAACGAACAAACGGCTCGAAAGGGCTATACCAATAGCTTGAGTGGAAGAGGGGACATTACACGATGGGAGTACCGGGTGATGTGACGGACGGGCAGTGGGCGTGTTGGAATGCCCAACAAAGGATGAAAGTTGAGAGCCGAGGATTAAAAAATATATCCACCTGGGTGAATCACCCCCAACGGACTTCAGTCACAAAGCCGCTCCGTCGGCAGCGGGTCAGAACAGAGCGTCCTGAACTGCAGCACACGACAGACAATAGCAAATAGCGACCACAGATCAGAACAAACAGATCAGCTGAGCACGCTGGGCACAACAAATCGTAACAAGCACGTCGATACAGCTCAATGTGGTGCAGCGCCATTTATAAATTATTCGGCAAATAGGGTGAAATATACCACTTACTGAGCACTGAATAGACATCCTTCCCAAAGGAGCATCAACTTCGTGCTTCTTGGCACGTGTTTGTGGAGTCTTCATTCCTCGTTTCTAACTGCATCCAATTTACAAGTATCATGCTTATGCTCACCATAACGGATCTGGGATCGTGATAACGAACATCCCGTAGTGCAATTCCAGATGAAGGGATTACCTGTGATGTGCTATGCTATGCAATGCCGGTTTATAGCATGGGTGTTTGCATCGTTATCGTCGATATCGGCGTCACCAAACTAGGTATCTCTCAAAACATGCAAAGTGGGAACAGTGATATGTACGCAATTGCCTCAACGCTGGGTTTCCAGGGCTTAACAATGTTCTTATAGCATTATTTCCATGGCGATTTGATCATCCTGCTCTACTCGCTTCGACATCTCGCACCTGACGATAAATCATTATTTTAGCACTGCGCAGCGCTCGATTCATCCAGCTTCAGACCGGATCGTTGGCCGATCAACCACCGAACGTGCACGTCTAGGTCCACATCCCCCGGCCAACCACCGAACACCTGGAGTTGGTATGCGTCTGCTGAGCCGAGCACAACCCGATCAGGATGGCAGTGCTCGCCGACCACCTACCCTGCAGCATGCGCGTCAGCTTGCTGTCTCGGTAGGGCACGTGTTTGGGCGGCTTGTCCTCGCCGAGCGCCGAGATGACAATGCCCAAACTGAGCAGGCCCCTGTTGATGTTGACTCCCTCTTTGAAGCGGCCACCCGTAGCCTGCGTCTTCTTGACCCGCTCCGAGCCAGCCAGGTCCACCAGACGCAGCTTTGCGCAGGTCACCTGACGACGGAAATTGTGATCACGCCGATGACATACGAAAACAAGGCCAATAAATAATAACACCAATGTTAAGAATAATATCCCTAATAATAACAATCCTAATAATTATACCAGGATGTATACCAATGGTATGCATACTATAAATACCAGGAACATAACTTATGTGCTGATGCTCACGATGTTGTCAAAATTGATGGTGGCGGTGACAGCGAAGATGATGGCGACATGGCTGACATAGCACGATATTGAGACAGGGGCAGAGTTTGGCGGCTCGTGCTCGGTGGTAGGGCAACAATCACGGTGAACGGTGATTACGATTACCACGCGATGCACACCACTGTCAGCATGTGCACAACCAAAATGAGTTGAACAAGGGATGATAGTGGTCACTCAGAGGTAATGACTGGCACCCGCACCACCAAACACACACACAAATATACACACATACAAGCATCGACTCGACCACGCACTGGCTCCAGTCTGATTGACAATCTGATCTAGACTAGATCTAGACTATACTAGATTGAGGGATCCATGACCTAGTGTTACTTCTCCCGACTAGGATTGGATATGAAAGGGAAATACGGAGACGTTTCAGCACTAAAAATAGTACCCCGAAAAAGAAATGCGATAATTGTGTCGATGCAGCCAGCAACCTAATAGCAAACTTGCAAACAATATGGATCTAAGTCATACGACTATATATTGCAAGAATTGATCTTGCTTCCTCTTGCTCTTGCTTGCTTCCTAACCCGCGCCGTCCTCCTGGCCAGATGCTCACACCCCATCTGGGGGGGTGGGGGGCATTTCATACCCCATCCAGTTTCCAAACTAAGCATAACTCTTGGCCCAGCGATCATCTCACCTGACCCAAAGCGCGCATCTTTTGCTCGAGCAGCACTGTAAAGATAGCGTGGCTCCGCGACGATCTCGTGTTTATCGCCGTGGCGCCCGTGATGCGACTCAGTCCACCCTGCGGGTCACAGGTCAGGTCACAGGCCAAATCAAACGACAGCGATGATAACTGTGATGCGACACAGTCCACCCTGCGCATCACAGTTCGCATCACAGACACAGGTCAGGTCACAGGCTAAATCAAACGACAGCGATGGCAACTGTGATGCGACACAGATCACATCCACAACGCAGATCACATCCACATCGCAGATCACATGTAAGATCACATGTCCTGTTAGAAGCCAGGACTGCGTGTGAACTTCAGGTCATAGGTCACCTCACAAGTCAGTCCAAGCGACTATGACGAGACTCACTCCACTTCACGGGTAACATGTTTGGTCACATCGTATGCTCCAAATCCGCGCACAGGCCGGTCGTGGAACCTATGATGGGTGTCTTCTCTACAATGAAGAGCGCTTACGCAAGTCGGCCCGGGAAAGCACCATTACAACATGCGTACCGAAACAACGGAGACTAGACAAAAATGGGCTACACAATGTGGCAACGGCAACACCTTGGAAATCTCCATCGTCGAAGCGGTGCACCAACAGCAATTCGTGCAGAGCACAGATTCCACCCTTCTGCCAAAGTTATCTTTCGCTTGCCTCATACGAGCCACACCCGTTACGAAACTGAAGCTTGGTAACTTGTCCAGGCTAGTAACGTTTACCAGCTATCGGTTTACACCTTGTCGAAGAATTAATCGTAGTACGAGGGGCATACCCAGAGTAAGCAGTATGGAATAATGTTCCACATTTTACCAGTTTCTCAGATGTGTTGCAACGCGTTGAATTACTGGGGATCACAATGCCAGCAAAGGCAATACGTGAAAACCAACTGAAGATTTAGTTCTTACACACTTCGTTTGCCAAATTAGTTTGCCATATACGACTTTAATTAGAGGGGGAGCCAAAATCCGAGGTAAAGGGGGGTAGAATGTTTTTTGGCGGGAGACCACGGATCACAAATCAGGCACGTTGCACAGTCGCCACCCAGGACGGATGGCGAGTGCCGTCCGCGACACGAAGCTCATGTCGAGCTGCGCGAGCGCCGAAATGCCGCAGGAACGGCTTAAAGATCGAGAGCACTTGAAGGATATTGGTGTAGACAATGGTAAAATAAAAATTCAAAGAGCACATCCAATTGTGACTATAGACATAATAACGTGACAAGCCGTAACAAAAAGGACAGTTATTACGACTCCGAAAGATGACCGCCAGACCGGACCAGTCCAGTTTATATCTTATGTCTATGTCTATGTCTATGGTCTATTTATGTCCATAAATGTAGCAACAGCAATTCGATAACCTAAACTACTCCCCCCCCACCCATCTTGCATTACCCGTCAGTCCATTTCGCAGCGTTCATGGTGATGGTGGCAGTGGCTTGTGGGTTATGGTTGGCTGCTTAAGCTACCAGGATCACTATGTGTCCATGCTGTTAATCTGGTAACTATCTTCTAGAAAAAGAAAAGCTATCGCAAGAAACACTGAGCGCAATGCAAACAAATCGAGCTAATGGTTTTCGAAATCGTATGGGGAGGGGTGTAGCTGCAAGAACCAGGTCCGTGTCACGGATTAGCAAATATGGATTGGGGTCAAGGCTTGTCAGGGACTGCCTGTCACAGATAAAATACACAGGTGAACTGGTGTAAACATTTCAGATTTTTCATTGCAACAGTACCGGAAAATATGTTGTGCATAACGACCAATACCTGTATACTGTAGTTTGTGTAACATACTTTCTGTAACATTAAGTTGTATATCGCTATTTAAATAGTTTCCAGATTAGCGAGGGCAAGGAGCGACCTTTTGAACGCAACAATTACCTTGGTTATAAGTCTTATAGATCGCACACCAATTATATCGAATGGTCCTCGTATTTAGCTTGTGGTACCGATGATGAACATCAGGAATCTCGTCTGCTCGTACCCTGGTATTGTAATTTTGGCAAAGCCAGATCCAGATCATTGCTTACCGCTCATCACACAAAAGGTACAAACGAATGCTCCAATGGCACCCATCAGAGCGGGGTTACGTGACGGCCTGCTGCCATGTTACGGCGCCACAACTGACCCTCTCCAGACACTCCATCGTCTCGGTAACTGTGGTGACGGCCACCTCGCTCAGGCCGGCCACGTGGATACCGCGCCCGTCCTCCCGGATGTCCACCATGCAGTTGGCGCGGTCGTTCAACGACAGCAGGTCGTACAACTGCTCCTTGTAGATCTGTCGAGGCGGGCGGCACAGTCAGGGCGGGCAGCGCCGAGTCAGGGCGGGCAGCGCCGAGTCAGGGCGGGCAGCGCCGAGTCAGGGCGGGCAGCGCAGAGTCAGGGCGGGCAGCGCAGAGTCAGGGCGGGCAGCGCCGAGTCAGGGCGGGCAGCGCCGAGTCAGGGCGGGCAGCGACGAGTCAGGGCGGGCAGCGACGAGTCAGGGCGGGCAGCGCCGATTCAGGGCGGGCAGCGCCGAGTCAGGGCGGGCAGCGCCGAGTCAGGGCGGGCAGCGCCGAGTCAGGGCGGGCAGCGCCGAGTCAGGGCGGGCAGCGCCGAGTCAGGGCGGGCAGCGCCGAGTCAGGGCGGGCAGCGCAGAGTCAGGGCGGGCAGCGCAGAGTCAGGGCGGGCAGCGCCGAGTCAGGGCGGGCAGCGCCGAGTCAGGGCGGGCATGTGTGCACCACGACGGGAAAATGTGGGTAGGGTAACCTACGCACTGTGGCGTAATTTCCTACCCCTCACAAACAATAGGTAATTCTATTCGCACTAATCTTTTTCCTGGGGTAGATAGAGATGTGCTAAACGGCGTGATATGGCTACATGCTTGAACTTCCGATGTTGCTTGAAACATTCTTCACCTCTTTTCGTTTCCCTTCCTGGTCAGGTCAAACAGGTCAAGGTCTGAGCGCAGTGCGTCACTCAGTCGGCTTCTTAGTTGTAAGACTCAATTCCCACAATTCCCAAATAATTTTCAATTCTCAAATTTGCAATCAGATTTGGAACCCTAACTACATGAAACAGGAAACCAGCGTGCGAAAATTGCCTTCTTTGAGTCATTTTTTCATCAAAAACATTTGTATCTTAATCCCCAGAGCGCCTGTCAGGCCATACATTCCTGGCCTGACCTGATGTTAAGTTTCAACTTGGAACACACAGAAGACATAATTTACCATCACACGTATTCCGGTTTCAAAAATATTAATTAGCACAAAGGTTATAGACGAAAAACATTTGTTTTAAGCTTAAACCATTTGGGATGGTGACGTGGGGACGAGTAGTCTAGTGTAAGTTGCCCGCCTCACAATCGAAAAGCTGTGGGTTCGAATCTCACCTGCCGCTACTCTTCGCCCGCGGCCAATCGGCTTGAGAGATTGGCGACGCTGCATGACTCAACGGTCGATGTGTCGTACCCCCTCCCTGGGATGGTGACCTGATCAGAGGGAGCAGATTTGGAGTTCTACATTCTCCGTTGATCATAATGTTTCTATGAAGTCGTATTTAACCTATGTTTCGATGGGCATCTAAAAACGCATTGAGACGAGGCCGTAACCTGAATTTGACATGCCCTTGGTGAGAGACCTCGACAGACTGGACCCACATGTTGATACAATGTGCGTTCATCAACTGCCGGAAAGCAAACACATTTCAAAGACGAAGAAACTGTTTTTAGCGACCAATTCGCCTGCTGGTCGTAGATTTGGATCACAAGATCCAAATCTATGATCCAAAATGCAAATTCAGCCCTGGGAATTATGCACAGCCAAGACTCATTTTGTACTCTTCCTTAGTCCTTTCACACACTTTCTGCTCCCATCTTCTGGTGCTAAAATGTAAAGAATGAACAACAAACCCAAATTAATATTGCACCAATGAATGAACAACATAGCATACACCAGCAAAATTAGTTCTTGTGAAATTTAACCAACTCACTCAATGTACCAATGTGTGGTACATTTAGGAATTGCAGCATTATTTTCCTCCAGCTATGGTTTTCTTGATCTCTGCACCATCTGATGAGATAATTTTGAACTAACAATCTGGTTGAGAATGGGTAACACCAAAGATAAGCAGGAATGCAAATCATGATTGTAGAAAACTGATGTCATGTTACCACAATTATTTTTGGTGTATTGAGTGGAAAACAGCAATGATAATGTAGCCGATACATGTGTATGACAATAAAACACATGCACCAAAACCTGGACCATGTATTACAGGCTATTGTCAAATCCCATCCTCCCAATCACTCATAGCCAGAGTAGGATCTGTGTTTTGTGATCCTGGATGTGGATAATACACTGTGTGTACTTGAAAATGGAGTTTTTTTTAAGCCTGTGGTAGCAATATCTCCGGTTTTCACTTTCAACTGATTCATGAGCACTTCATCACAGAGCAGTTCATAGTAAAAAAAACATTATTTAACCTCCAAAATAGAAGAATGAGAGGATAATTTTCTGCAGAGGATAAAAACATATGTTCAGAGTTCGATTTATATCTTGGAACCCTGGATGTGCAGAGGAAAAACATTGGGCCATCAAATTTGGAGAGGGCCATTTTGTTTTCCTTCATGAGATTATAAATTTCATTTTGTACTTCCTGGTGAGTTTGGGTATTTTATTAACAAGCAGTGCACTTTGTCATTGTCCCACAGCATCATGCAACATTCCAGTAAGAAAAAGGAGGGTATAATTTTATAGAGATAATGGGTTATGGATGGCATTGTATAATGGATGGATGAGGGTATATTGGGTCCAGGAAAAGCCAGTTTTCCCAACCTGATTACGGTTGATGTTCAAAACATAAGAAGTCTCAGAATATTTAGCTCTCCATTTTGAAAACATACACTATGTACATAGCACACAATGTACGACTATTCACTGGATGGAATTATTAAACAATCCAAGTATTATGCATGAACGTGCATGCACATTCAGGACAGCCTCTTGTTCCCGGATTATAATTGCTTCGAATACTCAGGCGTCGCTTGTCCGATGTTGCTCTCAGGATTACGGTGTTGCGTGTCAGATCTGTTCGTTTTAGTCGCTGTTGGTGTTCTTGGAGCATGTGCTGCGATGATGCTGCCTCCTGTAGGTGCATCGTGAGACGGCGATATATGATAGTTGTCATACCGATTTAATCCACTCGGCGAAGTCTACAATCTTCGTGAGGTCATGATACTTTGTACTTTACACTGAGACATTTACCAGAAGAGCTTTGGGATACTGCTTGCATGTCAAAGTATGGCTCTATGATGGTAACAGGGTTGGTATTTTCTTTTTAACAGTTGCCACATGCCAATTTTTGCACACATAATATTTCCATATTGAATAGACATGAACCATATATATAATAATTTATAAGTTGGTAAACAACGGCTTAGTTCAGTTTTGTATGAGCAAGGCTGCACAACATGACAGGCGAGATCTCGTCCGTGTGCAATGTGTCTGTGGTGCATGCCAAGCATTTGAAGGAGGGAGCTCTGCAAGGCATTAGGAATGCCTCGCATATGATTGCAAACCTATTTTCATTTTGACACAGAAAGGTAGAAGTGGAAAACTACCAGAAGTGCAAAATAATGGTATACAATTTGTCTTGCATGGATATCATTTCCCAACAAAATGGTTATAAAACATTGGGCCTGGAAACCCATTCTCATTGTTTGCGGGGGAGGGCTTGCTTCAAGACGAAGTTAAGACAATCAGATTTTAACTACTGGCATGGGGCGACTAGTCTAGGGTTAGTGTGCCGTCCCCAAACCGAAAGGTTATGAGTTCTACTCCCACCCGTCGCTTCTCTTCGCCCGTGATCAGTCGTCGCCAGTGACCAGCGACGCTATATAACCCAGCAATCGACGCGGCAATAAACCAATGGACACGAACAACTAGGTATGAGTGATATTATGTGATAAAATGCTCTCTTGCTTCCCCTGGATGTGATGGTGGTTAAAGAGCCTCCATTCAAAACAAACAAATAACATGTTTGATATAAATCAGTATTTTGGGTAGTGAAGAAGAAAATACAAACATCAGAGCAAGTCAACAGTAAATAAACGATTGTCCTTAAATGAACAAGTTTACATATTACATGACCTGGTTTCAGACCATGCATGGTCTTGCCTCCTACCCACCAAGTTAGCAAAACACCATAGGAGAATAGGAGTTCTGAGGATACCATGGCACGTTTATTCTTATGATCATGGGGTGATTCACTATTGATCTGCTTTGGGCGCTAAATGATCACGCCTTGGTGGAAGCGCCCTTAAACCCAAATAACAACTATTGATCTGCTTAAACAGAGCCAATTAAAGGTAATGGAGAGCTTCTTGATTAGTTGCACTGGATATGGCTCTTTTGCACACTTAATAATACGGAGTCATTATATCTTGATTGTCTTTGTACACATGTACCACATTTTTGCATACTTAAATATGCCTGTGAGGTCATATTTGGTACATCATCATCCCAGTACATCATCTGCAAAAAAAGTGTAAACCCTAGTGCATGCATGTGGTCAGAGCCTCAGTCTGCGGTTTTAAAGAAAACTATCATTCGTTATGTGTGCAGTGTTGCCAAAATATGGGAGGGTGTAAGCATTTTTGGTGAAAAGATATGGTATTTATTATTGTAACTCATATCGTGTGTTTCTTTGTTTATTGGCTGGTTCTCGACAAACTTTTTGTACGATCACGGCTAATGGCGCCGCCCACACTGTTACGCCGGTGAGCCGCGGGATTGGGAAATGTCCCGAGTGGTGAGAGTGTTGAACCTGGGACCTTTGATACCCAGAGCTCAACACATTAACCACTGGGCCATCCCCGCCCCTTGTAACTCATATCAATTCAGGCTGGAGCTCCTGTTCCCTGGTCGAAGCGCCCTAAAGCCCAAATAACTAACTAACTAACGAGCTCCTGCTCCCGAAAATAGTATTATTGTGTGGTGATGGCAGCATGCATGGGATATTCCAAGAGGGTTAGGTTTGATGACATAACTTGATTAGTTTCCAGTGTTTCCAGACTACAACCAAAACTAAGCAATACGTGCTTCATTAGCAAATGCAGTGCATGCTCCATGTGTGATGCATGACTAATGGTCAAAGGACAGGACAGTGTACACTTTTGCATACCTCTGTGCTGCATCATAGTACAAGGTGTCACAACGTTCCTCGGTATGCAGTCTGGGTGTCAACCTTTGCCAATGCAGTGGGGTTCAGGCAACCCTGGTGATTTTTTCCGTGCATCTTATGAATACCTTTGCTGATTAACCATTAACCATTGCCACGGTTTAAACGCATGTTTATTGTGGGTGATATGGCATTTGTTCTGAAAGTTTGGGACTTTACAGAACATTTCCGAAGTTATGTCAAAGCCAGCTGTCGTTATTGTGGTAGCACATTTATTTAATGAGGCACATATCTTCATGTACTATCATGTGCTACCGCCATTGCCTATTCCGTATCGGTCACTAAAGTCGCACTGCGTCCGGAGCGCGGCTATGCGCAGGTCGACTGTCATGCTGCGGTGTGTCGGCAGCCGGCACCATGTCCACCAAGAAGGTGTTGCCTGTCCGAGTGGCGGTGCGGATTCGGCCAGTCGTTGAGCGCGAGATCGCCGAAGGCTGTCAGCCGTGTCTGGATGTCACGCCCGGCGAGCCCCAGGTACGTCCATGCTCGTTTGGAGAGTCCGGCGAGTCCCCAGTACGTCCAGACGTGTCTATCGTGTCTCTGGTACGTCCAGACGCGCCCGGCGGGTCCCGGGTACGTCCAGACGTGTCTGTCGTGTCTCGGGTATGTTCAGACGCGGCCGGCGAGTCCCGAGTACGTCCAGACGTGGCCAGGTGCATCCAAGCCTGACCTCTGACTCAGCGCTCCGGATACGTCCATGCGTGACTTGACCCCAGGTACATCGACACGTGATCTGTGGGCCCCGGCTATGTCCACACGTGAGCTGAGCGTCCTTGGCACATCCACATCTGTCCGGGGAGAACCAGGTAAGTCCACGTGTTACCGTGCAGCACCAACTACGTCCACACCTTCCTGGCGAGCCACAAGTGTGTCTACACTTGAACTGAGGGTCCCAGAGACAGCCACACGTGACCTGGGGCCCCAGGTATGGTATATTCAGACATACCTTCGAATGAGTTCTATAAACGTCTCGATGTGTTTCCCAACGGCCCTCGCGTTCTCTCGAACTACATCGGGAAAAGACCGAATTTTAGGGGACGAGTGGTCTAGGGGTAAGATGCTCGTATCACAATCGAAATATTGTGGGTTCGAGTCTCACCTGTCGCTACTCTTCACCCGCGACCAATCGGCGTGAGCGATTGGCGACGCTATATGACTCAACGGTCGACGTGTCGTAAAACCAATAATCGACCGATGATTTTCGTGATGTTTGCACACCAGAGCATGATCAGCTTCGAACACGAATGCAGTATTTCACAGTTTTACATAGCAATTGATGCTTGTTCTTGCATTTTGTGTTGCTTGCTAAACTACGTCATGCCATATACTACGCTCATATCTGAAGTATGCATGCAGCAAACATGCGTTTTTTACCCGGCATAAGCAGTGATATTTAATAATAACAATTAGTGTAAGCTTCGCTATTGAACCCTGGGTCTGGTAATCGAACCATTGGCCATGTGAGTTTTGCTGGAAGGTCATGTTTTACTCAGACATTGCAAAACAATTTGATTGTCGGGTAAAGATTAGCATACTTTATCCAAATGTGCTAGAAGACATTGCCATTGTTCAAGGGTTTTGCATTTTTGTTTTACTCCGAGTGAGGTGATTATGCTTCGTATGTTATGCACACGAGAATCATTATGCAGGTGTCAAAATGGTTCATAGTGCATCCTGTTGTTTGCTATATCCATGACATGCAGTCTGCTCGGAAAAGGGAGGTCTGCGCGGATAACATTAGCAGGCCATCTGAAATTGCTGGCAACGTTAAAAATGCACCACAAATGCAACTCATGTACGTTGTGTTCCTTGATGCCCAGTCACCCGAAAACCTCACCTGGGACGTTTATCTAACATGGTCCTGACCACTGTTCGTAGATCGTGCTGTCCGGCACCGAGAAGGCGTTCACGTATGACTACGTCTTTGACATGAAATACTCACAGCGCGACATCTACGAGACGGCCGTGAAGGACATGCTCGCCAACCTCTTCCAAGGTGATGAGCGCCGCAGCAGTGGTGGGTGCCATGCTGACCGGAGGACAGCTGTCGGACACACCTGGTGTCGCATCGTAGCACGCCCTGTGGCTACCCTCCGGTCATTGCACATATACGGGGATGGGCTCCGGATGTAGTGGGTTCTTTTACAAAGCCGCCAGCGAAGTCGTTCGTGACTCGAGTCTTGACCGTGTTAGGTCATGCGTTTGGAGGTGATTGGTGCGAGGTGAGAACACAGGTTTTGCAGATGGGTTGCTTCCCCGGTCGTTGTGGCATTTTGTGTGCTTAGAACGGCGTAAGTTGGTTGACTTTCCACGACCAATGATGTGGCATGCCTGCACTGTTGCTCACGAACGTGCCAGGACTGCGCTTCCAAATTTAGTGCTGCACTGGCGTGATGCTAAATCATCTTCGCGCCAGTAACCCAAACAATATTTGGCATCCAGCAGGCTAGGATATCATTATCATCATTGTCCTCATCGCCGCCCTCTCCCCCAGAACAAACGTGCTTCGATTTAGCCACTCCTTCGAGTTGACTGAGCCGACCCACAACCGCCCCTCATGCTACGGAGTGTCCCTGTCCTGTGCATTGAAATGGACAAGCTCCAGCTACGAACGCCTTCCCACACCCGGGCCGCGGAAGGTACAGACTCGGCCGAGACCGGCGCAAGCTCTACGTGGGCGAGTGGCGTTTTAGCTCCGTGTGGGTGAATTTTTTTCCAGCCTGCCACCGTGTTGGTGATGTCGATTGTTCTGGTTTTAGCTGTGCTTGATCACCATCTAAGGTGGGTTGACAGACAGTTATAGACAGTTGATCTTAAAGTTCATACACTTGAAGACCATTTGTTGTCTAGTTTGGCCAATGATCTCCAGTCACCTTAGAAAAGTATGTGATATGCAAGCAGGTTAGGCGAGTTGTCAATCACCGGCCCACACCCAGCCATCAGCCATTTTGAGATCAGATGTATGCAATCGCCGATCATTCGTGAATTCGGCGAACGCACATGGTCGCAAAGTGATCCAAGTGGTTTGCCCGCCCAATAGCACTAACTCACCACCAACAGCACCAACTCACCACCAACAGCACCAACTCACCACCAACAGCACCAACTCACCACCAACAGCACCAACTCACCACCAACAGCACCAACTCACCACCAACAGGACCAACCACCACGAACAGCACCAACCACCACCAACTCAACACCAATACACCAACCACCACCAATACACCAACTCACCACCAACAGCACCAACTCACCACCAACAGCACCAACTCACCACCGACAGCACCAACTCACCACCAACAGCACCAACTCACCACCAACATCACCAACCACCACCAACAGCACCAACCACCACCAACAGCACCAACTCACCAACAACAGCACCAACCACCACCAACAGCACAACTCACCACCAACAGCACCAACTCACCACCAACAGCACCAACTCACCACCAACAGCACCAACTCACCACCAACAGCACTAACTCACCACCAACAGCACCAACTCACCACCAACAGCACCAACTCACCACCAACAGCACCAACTCACCACCAACAGCACTAACTCACCACCAACAGCACCAACTCACCACCAACAGCACCAACTCACCACCAAAAGCACCAACTCACCACGAACAGCACCAACTCACCACGAACAGCACTAACTCACCACCAACAGCACCAACTCACCACCAACAGCACCAACTCACAACCAATAGCACCAACTCACCACCAATAGCACCAACTCACCACCAACAGCACCATCGGCAAAAAACATGCTCGCTCTTATGACGTCGCAAGATCGAGACCCGTGACGCATCTTCACACATTGTGCATTATGGAGTGAACACATTCAATATCTGGCTACTATAGCAGCATTGTAGTTTGTGGACACAATTATCTGGGTGAAATGACTGGCAGTCGACCCGCCGCCAAGCTCCAGATGATCATCATCATCACGGAGTGGACAAGTGCTGTCGCATCGGGCGTGCCAGGCGGCGCCGCTCAGACTCGTGCTCTGTAACTTTTTCATGATAGCGCAATGAAATCATGCTGGGCTGGGAGGATTGCATTAATCCGCTGAACTGCCCAGGCTGAATGTTAACTCCGAACTTGGACGCCATCATTTTAGTTTCGGTATGATAGACTTGAAGTGTATTTTAAGTTCATTAAATTTGATATTGTTCTTCTTCACCCACTTTTGTTATCGGCGGAACATGATACAAATAGTGGACGCGCGGTGAATCACTAATCCACCACCATCAGTTACATTTACTTCGCCTACAACTTCTGAAATATATTACATAATATAATTATTATATACTAAATTACGTTCGCTTAAATTCACTCCCACCTAAATTTAAGGTGGAAGCTGAGACTTTATAAAGGTTTGTTCGACCACGCGTTAGCAAATTTTCTTCAGTCATGAATTTACTTCCACGAGATGTGACAAAATATCACGGCTAAGCACGCTGAATAGAGTCGTCATTGTCGATCATGGCCAGGATATCATTAATGTCATCCCTGTTTGGCCATCAAGTGCTACTTCTCAAACTTTGCTTTAATGTTATGTTTGATTATGATCAGTCGCCATCCAAGTATTTTTAGCGACGATGGTTTATCCTCCTAAAATGCGGCTCGGCAAAGTGGATTTTGGTGCTCTCCCAAAGAAAGGTGAGTGGAAAGACGTCCAACAGCAAACACTAGCTGGCTAATCAAACACAAGCTGGTGGTTAGCGAATGAACCTGCCCTGCCCGTTTCTGTTCGGTCATTTCAAGACAGCAGGCATGAATATTGGGAGTTATTGTACTCGCTAAAATACAATGTTTTACATGAAGTATCAATTTTGTACTTATCCATTTATATTCTTATCAGTGGGATTCCAAAGTTCTGAACGAATCAGGTTATTTTCTCACTACTCAGACATCAAGAAGTATTTTCTTCTTTGACCTAGCTAGTTGTATGGACCCTGCATGGATACATACCCTGTTTTGTGCCTTGTGTTGTCGATTATATGGACGCCGTTGTGGGTTTTTACTTTTTGTTTCGATTGATACTCTCCATTCTGTTGAAATATACTGCTAAGCCTGTAGTAAGTCTTGTACTACAGGCTTAACTACTGCTAAGTAGCTTGTACTGCAGGCTAAATATACTGCTAAGCCTGTATTGCACCAGCTCTAATATTATTTTGTGGTAACTCCTAAGCTGCCCAAGATGTAACTTTGACATTTGGTTTAACTCTTGATAGCAAGATCGTGGGTTCGAATCTCGCTACCGGTGGGATTGCCATGTCCGTCCGCAACAAATCGGCACGAGAGGTACCTAAGCGATGCTGTGTGGACCAGCAGGCGAATTGGTCGCTAAAAACAGTTTCTTCGTCTTTGAAATGTGTTTGCTTTCCGGCAGTTGATGAACGCACATTGTATCAACATGTGGGTCCAGTCTGTCGAGGTCTCTCACCAAGGGCATGTCAAATTCAGGTTACGGCCTCGTCTCAATGCGTTTTTAGATGCCCATCGAAACATAGGTTAAATACGACTTCATAGAAACATTATGATCAACGGGGAATGTAGAACTCCAAATCTGCTCCCTCTGATCAGGTCACCATCCCAGGGAGGGGGTACGACACATCGACCGTTGAGTCATGCAGCGTCGCCAATCTCTCAAGCCGATTGGCCGCGGGCGAAGAGTAGCGGCAGGTGAGATTCGAACCCACAGCTTTTCGATTGTGAGGCGGGCAACTTACACTAGACTACTCGTCCCCACGTCACCATCCCAAATGGTTTAAGCTTAAAACAAATGTTTTTCGTCTATAACCTTTGTGCTAATTAATATTTTTGAAACCGGAATACGTGTGATGGTAAATTATGTCTTCTGTGTGTTCCAAGTTGAAACTTAACATCAGGTCAGGCCAGGAATGTATGGCCTGACAGGCGCTCTGGGGATTAAAATACAAATGTTTTTGATGAAAAAATGACTCAAAGAAGGCAATTTTCGCACGCTGGTTTCCTGTTTCATGTAGTTAGGGTTCCAAATCTGATTGCAAATTTGAGAATTGAAAATTATTTGGGAATTGTGGGAATTGAGTCTTACAACTAAGAAGCCGACTGAGTGACGCACTGCGCTCAGACCTTGACCTGTTTGACCTGACCAGGAAGGGAAACGAAAAGAGGTGAAGAATGTTTCAAGCAACATCGGAAGTTCAAGCATGTAGCCATATCACGCCGTTTAGCACATCTCTATCTACCCCAGGAAAAAGATTAGTGCGAATAGAATTACCTATTGTTTGTGAGGGGTAGGAAATTACGCCACAGTGTGTAGGTTACCGTACCCACATTTTCCCGTCGTGGTGCACACATGCCCGCCCTGACTCGGCGCTGCCCGCCCTGACCTGGCGCTGCCCGCCCTGACTCGGCGCTGCCCGCCCTGACCTGGCGCTGCCCGCCCTGACTCGGCGCTGCCCGCCCTGACTCGGCGCTGCCCGCCCTGACTCGGCGCTGCCCGCCCTGACTCGGCGCTGCCCGCCCTGACTCGGCGCTGCCCGCCCTGACTCGGCGCTGCCCGCCCTGACTCGGCGCTGCCCGCCCTGACTGTACCGCCCGCCTCGACAGATCTACAAGGAGCAGCTGTACGACCTGCTGTCGTTGAACGACCGCGCCAACTGCATGGTGGACATCCGGGAGGACGGGCGCGGTATCCGCGTGGCCGGCCTGAGCGAGGTGTCCGTCACCACAGTTACCGAGACGATGGAGTGTCTGGAGAGGGTCAGTTGTGGCGCCGTAACATGGCCGCAGGCCGTCACGTAACCCCGCTCTGATGGGTGCCATTGGAGCATTCGTTTGTACCTTTTGTGTGATGAGCGGTAAGCAATGATCTGGATCTGGCTTTGCCAAAATTACAATACCAGGGTACGAGCAGACGAGATTCCTGATGTTCATCATCGATACCACAAGCTAAATACGAGGACCATTCGATATAATTGGTGTGCGATCTATAAGACTTATAACCAAGGTAATTGTTGCGTTCAAAAGGTCGCTCCTTGCCCTCGCTAATCTGGAAACTATTTAAATAGCGATATACAACTTAATGTTACAGAAAGTATGTTACACAAACTACAGTATACAGGTATTGGTCGTTATGCACAACATATTTTCCGGTCAGAGTCAGATTTATTGAGGTCTCCACAATAATATGGCTTTTCAGCCCTCACGTCAGTACATTGCTGTAAAACTATATACATAATCCTACTTCTCGTGTCAATAAACAAGAGTCAATTAAAATCATCTAGACATAGATCACACTTTACCTAGTGATAGAATGCGCCTCCAAACGGCCGTTCCACGCAGCTACGGCTCTGAACGGGTAGCTACGCTTAGCGAGTTCGGAGCGAACTCGCGGGAGCTCCAACATCCCTGTGTCTGCGCACCGAGTTCTCCTGGACGACACCTCCGCACGACGCTTGATGGAGCTCGCTAGCGTAGGTGGGACACCAGACGACGTTAGCTTCCGGATCATTGCTACGTCGCGCTCCTCCAACATGGCATCAAATTTCAACCATCCAAGTGCCTCTAGTGCCGGGGTGATGTGTTCTCGTCGGCCGAGGCCGGATACTATACGGGCACCAAAATTTATCGCCTTCTGAATCCTATCTCTCTGGGTTTTGTTGCAACTTCCCCAAACTGTCATACAGTAGTAGATGTGGGGGAAAACCAGTGCCTGAATGAGGAGTTTCTTCGTTTCTAAGGGTAATTTGTGTCGAAATTTTGACAGGCCAACGAGAACACTATAGCACCGCCGAACCACCTGAGACACCTGTCTATCCAAGGTCAGAGTCGAATCGACGTGCACACCTAGGATTTTTGCGTTCGGTGACGGCTTAATTTCAGCATCTCCAAATTTGATCGATAAGGTGTCACATTTCCGCCGCTGAGATTTGACAACCAGGAGCTCAGTCTTTCCAGGGTTGATTTTTAGCCGATTTTGTGTGAACCAGTTCAGAGCTGTATCCAAGGTGTTTTCTACACGTTGTTTTAGCGCAGACATGTTGCCTGGGGCGTCAGAGTCTAGAAATTGCGCATCATCAGCGAAAATTACCAAGTGGCCATACTTTAGATGTGATGCTAGGTCGTTAGTGAAAATCAAATACAATTTTGGTCCGATTTGGCTTCCCTGTACTACACCGTGCGTCACCGGGAGTGGCTCAGCGGTACTCCCCTGAATTTTCTGGCTCCTCCCCCGCAACCAATCCTCAAACCAGTGAACGTCGATCCCATACCAGCCTAGCTTTTCTAACAGGCGGCTATGCTCCACGCTATCGAACGCGCGGGACGTATCAGCAGCAAGCAGGGTAGACACATGACCACAATCCATATTTTTGGTCAGAAATTGTACAGTATCGAGCATTGCTGTTTCGGTTGAATGGCCGGGACGAAAACCATATTGATTTGAACAGAGTATGTGGTTTGAGTCGAGATAGAATGAAAGTTGCGTGTTTACAATTTTCTCACACAGTTTAGCAACAACACTCAGCAAAGATATGGGCCTAAAATTTCCGGGGTCGTCACGATCACCCTTCTTGTGCAACGGAATAACGCAGGCCTCTTTCCACTGAGGCGGCACCTCACCAGTACGCAGTGAATAGTTTATCACATGCAGTAAATGAGGCCCTGTGACTGCAAACGTCGCTCTCAGCATATGAAGTGTTATTTCGTCGTTTCCACGGGCGCGCGTATTTCCCATTCGATCGAGTGCCAACGACAATTCTGGTAACGTCACAATGTGTACGCGGAAGGAGTTACTGCACACCCGAGGTGGTCTGGGCGGCAGCCGCACTCCCTGTGGAGCCGCCGATAACCTGGCAGCAACGTCAGCTCCCGCGGTCACAAAGTGACGATTTAACTTGTCAGCCCAGGCGGCGTCGCTCAGGTGGGGTGGGTCGATCCTGGGCTCGGGCTTCTTGGCGGCAAGCAGAAATTGGCGGATGTCGGTCCACGTCTTCGTTTTCTGGTGACGGTATGACGTGGCGTAGTAGTCTGCGCAGGCGTTGTATTGCGCTCGTTTCACGGCATTTCTGCTGTCCTTATAGGCCTGTTGTTTCACCGTGTTAGTCTTGTCTTGGTCTCGGGCCTCTCGGCAGCGATCCCGCTTCTCCATGTGCTCTCTGAGCTCTTCATTTTCATGAAGCCAGGGAGCCGGGGGGTGTTTGATCCGGATTGTTCGGAGAGGCATGTGGTGGTCGATGATCGGCTGCCACGCCTCGAGCCAGGCGCGCCACTTCTCAGCTGCAGAGTCCGCGTTGTACACTTGGCTCCAATCGGCCTGGAGAAGGTCTAAGCAGAGGGCGTCGTTGTTTACACGCCTGGTGGACCGGACCGTGATGGTTTGTGGTTTCGGGCGCGTCCGTTTGACGCGGATGTCAGATGAGACGAGGTCGTGATCGCTGAAGCTACAGGCGATCACGCGAGGGTTGGAGACTGACTCTGGTCGAGATGTTAAAATGTGATCTATGAGGGTAGACGACTTGTCGGTGGTGCGGGTCGGCGATGAGATCAGCTGCTGGAAGCCCAGGTCTTCCAGCATTGTCACGTACCTCCGCACCCCCGCAGCTGACGGCTGGAGCAGGTCCAGATTCATATCACCCATGGCATGTATTGGCAGCTGTTTGGTGAGGAGAAACGTGATTTGTTGTTGCAGATCGTCGAGGGTGGCTGCTACTGGTGATTTCGGTGGCCTGTAGATAGTCTCGAGAACAAACGGCGATTTTGCTGAAAACCGCAACCACAAAACTTCCAAATGCGAACCGGTGGATGGGACCGGCAAAATTTCTGCCTGCATATAATTTTTGTAAATTACGCATACGCCACCACCATTGGTTTTACGATCCCGGCGCTCCACGACATAGCCCGGGAAAAGTAAAAATCGAGTGTCGGTATCATCGTTGAGGAAAGTCTCGCCCACGCACAGAATGTCCAGCGCGTTATTTCTCAGCAGGATTGATACGTCGTCGATAGATGGCATTAGGTGGTTGACGTTGAGGTATGCCACCTTGATGCGACACTCCGGCTGTGTGACGGCTGGCTGGTCTCGACGGCGTGCCGTCTGCCGGACGGTGAGTCTGGTTGGGATGGTCAGAATTCGGTTCGCGGGAGCCGGGCGGCATCCCACGGCACGTGGCACGCGGCCGCGCCGCAGTTGGTGGCGGCGGCCGGCACGGCTGCCTCGGTGCGTGCGCCGGCACGGGGCTGGGGAGGGGGTGACCCATTTCCCGGCCGAGAGCGCTGGCCCACGTGACAGCGCCCCGGCAGCGCCAGCCGACCAGAGCCCTGTTCGGCAAGCATGTATATGGTGTAGTCGGAGTAAACGGAACTATGACGTCACACCGAACACAATTTTGCGCTTGCAGTCGACAAATGTGAGAGAGATGAGACGTTTGTGATGCAATTGCGGGCGCGGTGCTTAATCCGCAGATAAAGTCGTGTTGGGTTGGCCCCGCTTGGTTTAAAAAAAAAAAAAAGAATTTGTCACTTTATGGTTGTGAGGCATAACTCCAGCTTAATCAGTATCTAGAACCTGTGACTATGACTGATGATGATGAAAGTCAGCTGCTTCCTGCCTTTGTTCAGATTTTGGATGATGCGTTTGGAAACATTGACGATGAGTGAAGATGGGTGGATGATGGATGGTTACGCAGTTAATATATACGTGCAGTTTTCGACATGGGCGTCCGAGGAAGTAAAATAAGGGGAGGAACCTAGGAACGGCGACACCTGGCGTTTTGAATTCAGGCATCTAACATTTAGTCATGGAAATTAGGTAAATTTGCACTTTCAGGTAATGTAGAATTCATGAATTTCTTTGTTACAATGCAATGTTTATGAATGTGGGTAACATGTGACCACTAATTTCCTCTGCAAATACATACTTTTCAGTTGGGAGGAAAAATAATGCCAAAAAGACAAGTTTGACCTGAGTTGCACCTGTGTGCAGTGGAAAGCCAATAGACTCATCAGTGGACTAGGTAACGTATAATATGTGGAAAGACTCATGGCATTAGATATTTACTTACTCAAGCATAGGAGATTAAGTGGTGATATGACTGAAATGTATAAATTATTAAAGAGTTAGATCAGGTCAATATGAATGATGCCCCTCCATTTAGACTATAGGGGTCATCAATTCAGGTTAGACAAATCAAGGTGTAGGACAGTTAAGTGACAACAGGTCTTCAGTCAAAGGGTTGTTGATCAATTGAATAGGCTGCCTGCTGATGTTGCAGGCCATCCCTCATTGAATGTGTTTAAAAATATGGTGGACAATTTTTTTTGGTGTTCTAATTAGTGGTGGATGAGGTGAGATTTTTGGCAAGTAGGTGTGCATGGTACAGGCCCCTTTAAGCAGGCATGGGTGGAGTTTGAAAATTATTGGTAGGGCACCTGATCCACATTTGTATTATACAGGATCAAGTTAATAGGGCTTGATAGGCAAGGAAACATTGGATGGCTGTGTGGGACATTGGTGGATAGGTAAACATAGATAGCTGTGTACGATGTTGGTGGATGGTTTCTTTGGAATTTGTGATGTGATGTTGGCTAGGGTGATGAGTGTCTTTTTGTTCAGGCTTATGGTATCTTCCCATTACAGACTTAACCTGGACAGGCCCTTGTGGCTCTTATTAAGTCTCAACATGTTATGACTATGACTTGCAGTTTGGCAGGGGCTTGAATAGGGGCTTGCAGTTTGGCTATGTAGCAAAACATGATGAAAAGAGAACAAATGTAACAACCTAGCCTAGAAGTTGGAACCTGTTAGAGGTTGTAAAATGCTAGAAGCAAATTCTTGTTACAAATTGAAAATCTTCCCACCACTTTTGTCCCACAATTCTAATTAAAAAGCCTAACCAAACCTATCCTAATTCAATTTGTAAGAAACTGAATTATTTGCATTGGGAAAAATTTCACAGAAATTGTGAAAATCTTCCAAGCTTAAAAGAAAAGCCTAGCCTAACATAGCAAAGCCTAACCACATTGTTTGCTTCATGGTGGTAAGATGTGTAAAACTTGTCTTGTGGATACCTTAAGGTGCAATAGTACTGGCAATGACTGCAAAGGATCTACTCAGAATCTGGGGGTTGCCACCTTGTATGCACTGAGTCCCAATAATTAATTGCCCCTTTTTCAATGAGACCAAATATTTAGCTTTGCCATTTAGCTTTGAACTATGGAGGTGGCATTCCAGAATGCTTGAGTGCACCCTCTGCTCAGCAAGTTTTTTTCCAGCTAAATTCAGACCATTGCTATTTAAATCAGTGACAATATTTTCCCTGTGAAGTGTCACCCTATAACACCCTTACACTTCACCACAATAGGTGTGTTGTGATGATTGCCTGCATTGTCTGGCTGCTGGGATGCCTCATCATTGTCACAAAAGGAGTCCACAGGTTCTGATGCATCTGCTGATTGATGTGATTTTAAGCAGTGAATATCTTGCTGGTATTTAGTTCCTGAAGAAACAGTAGATGCCGATGCTAGGCAAGCTTCAAGTCAAGTCCATTCCATGCCTTTTTCTGATTTTTCTCCCCAGGATTGTGGCACCTTTTCCTCCAGGAGTTGGTGTTCCTTCTTTGTACTACCTGGTGCACATGATGCACCTCCAGCTGTATGCTAGATGAGAGCCTTGGTCTTCTGGCTTCACAAAGGACAATAGCATTTTACAGGTGCCATATTTCCAGAAATGAAATCCTGAACTGATGGTACCATTTCCCAGTGACCAATTTTCATGCCAGATCTACATCATCAGTGTCAAAAAGCTGACGTATATATGCATAGAAGCCCATACACCAATTTGCAATCAAAAATATTTTTAGGATCCTTTCTGATGATTTGAATGAATTTAATATTCATTTTATTGGTAAATGACAAATTTTCAAGATATAAGCAGTTGAAATTAAAGTACTTATATCTCAATAAGTAGTCAGTTCACCAACGAAATGCCAAATTCACTCAAGTACCATAAAAAACACCACAAAAACATGTTTAACCATGAACATACATGCTATTCCCTCTTCACCACCAAAAGATGGGAAAGGTGTGGGGTTGAACATAGATCTTTGGTGGGGATATATACAATGAAGAAAAATGCACACTTGCGAGTAAAAACCTGACCTTCCGATGTTTGATCACCAAAAACTTCATTATGTTGGTTTGCCTGTAGGCTATAACCTACTGATGTTGGGTACTCCAAAATGCGCTGATGTTAGGTCACCTAAAGCCCATTGATGTTGCATTGCCTAAAACCTACTGATGCTGAATTGTGTAATATCACTGTCACAAAAGGATTCTGCATCATCCATTGTGCCAATGCAATGGTGTGACATGAAATAGGAAATATCTTGCCTTCATGTGATTTACTAAAGAAATGGTAGATGAATAAGCTGCTAGGTAGTCCTCAGCACATCCAGTCCATATGTTTTTCTCCAATTTGTGCTCATGGGCTTCTACAGGGCTTCTTTAATTTTGATCGTGCAAAATCATGCATGTAGGTAGGCAGCATATGAAGGCTCCATACTTGATTGGTGGCCAAGTACTATCTGTGACTCAGCAGGAGGACTTAGGTGTTATTTTGAACACAAAATTGTGGGCATCAGAACAGACCAAAGAAGCCAGGAAGAAGGTACTAAGAATACTTGGGGCAATAAATATAAATGTATCATACAAAAGTGAGGAAGTCATCAGGAAGCTTTACTGTGCATATGTCAGGCCACATTTCGAATACTGTGTCCAAGCGTGGTCCCCTAGTTATGAAAAAGATGGTTGGCTTTTGGAGAGAGTACAAAAGAGGGCAACACAAATGGTTAATGGTACAGGGAACCTGGCATATGAGGAAAGATTGAAAAATTGAACATGTTTTCACTGAGATATAGAAGGCTGAGAGGAGATCTCAAGGTCTTTAAAATGTGTTCGTCAGGAACAGGGATATCTCAGGGAAATGTTTGAATTTAACAAATGATGCAATTAGAGGTCATCAATTCAAAATTAAAGTGAATCACAGCAGGACAAGGTTAAGACAGTATTTTTTCACCAACAGGGTAGTAGAACACTGGAACCAGCTGCCAGAAACCATTGTCAGTAGCAGCACACTGAACATCTTTAAAAACAGCATAGACAATCATTATCAGAATAGAGGGCTTGTTTTTCTGTATTCCAGGGACAGTTGATCAACGGATTTGGTGGGCAAATGGTTCAGTGTCCAGAGTGCAAC
Organism: Ashinkailepas kermadecensis; assembly: GCA_034440615.1. Taxonomy (NCBI): domain Eukaryota; kingdom Metazoa; phylum Arthropoda; class Thecostraca; family Neolepadidae; genus Ashinkailepas; species Ashinkailepas kermadecensis. The sequence continues at coordinate 31,476 of JAOTOM010001560.1, read as the reverse complement.
CAAGAAGGGCGCTTGTGGCTCATAGTTGCACTGATCTTTTATGTCTTTACAGAAATACCAAAGGCCAATGTAAATGGCAAGTAACCTGGAGTTAAAGCCATTTGATTTCTGCACAGCTCTTTGGAAGAACAAGGCTGTAATGACAAAAAGGATGAAACAATCTGGTAGATTGATTATTTGGGCTTAAGGGTGCATATATTAACGGGCGACCACTTAATGCGTGAAATCCTCCTGGAAGTATGTATCTACCTATACCCCGGCCGTAACCAGCCCTACTCCAGCCTTGTCTCAACTGCGTCAGCCACGCACAAGTTAACTTGCAGTCGGAGATTACGCGATTTTCCGACTACACCGCCTGCACCGACTACAATGTGTGACGTCATAGCAAAAGTGCCTGAGGCAAAACTCTGACGCGTTTGATTGGCTCCTTGTTTTCCGCTTACTCCGACTGCACCGTATACATGCTTGCCGAACAGGGCTCAGGAACGCGGCGGTGACGTCACCTGCCACGCTGGACGGAGCAGCGGCCGCCGCGACTGGCCAGCCACGAGGTCACAAACGGTTGAGTGTTGAGTCGGGTGGTAGAAGACGGAGGCGTGTGACGTCAGCAGAAATCTCGCTGCTGATTTGCGGGGCGAGGTCCACTGGAAGCAGTAGAACGGGGGATGGGGCGACAAAGCCCGGCCCATTCAGACGGCTCAGCATCGGTAGGTAAAATAGGGCACAAGTCGACAAAATTATGCCGTATAGGGGCACTGCACGCGGTCGAAAGTCACGGATCTGGAACCAACACTGTCTAAACCGGGTCTCAGCACAGTTTCAGCACGCTACACCACCGATGACCACTGAAATAATATTAAAAACCCGGAGCTATCACAAAGCCGGCCGCCATAGTTAGGCGCACGAGCACAACCGGTACTGTTCCAATGCAAAATCTGTGAAATGTTTACACCAGTTCACCTGTGTATTTTATCTGTGACGGGCAGTCCCTGACAAGCCTTGACCCCAATCCATATTTGCTAATCCGTGACACGGACCTGGTTCTTGCAGCTACACCCCTCCCCATACGATTTCGAAAACCATTAGCTCGATTTGTTTGCATGGCGCTCAGTGTTTCTTGCGATAGCTTTTCTTTTTCTAGAAGATAGTTACCAGGTTAACAGCATGGACACATAGTGATCCTGGTAGCTTAAGCAGCCAACCATAACCCACAAGCCACTGCCACCATCACCATGAACGCTGCGAAATGGACTGACGGGTAATGCAATATGGGCGGGGGGGGAGTAGTTTAGGTTATCGAATTGCTGTTGCTACATTTATGGACATAAATAGACCCGGACATAGACGTAAGATATAAACTGGACTGGTCCGGTCTGACGGTCATCTTTCAGAGTCGTAATAACTGTCCTTTTTGTTACGGCTTGTCACGTTATAATGTCTATAGTCACAATCGGATGTGCTCTTTGAGTTTTTATTTTAGCATTGTCTACACCAATATCCTTCAAGTGCTCTCGATCTTTAAGCCGTTCCTGTGGCATTTCGGCGCTCGCGCAGCTCGACACGAGCCTCGTGTCGCGGACGGCACTCGCTATCCGTCCTGGGTGGCGACTGTGCAACGTGCCTGGTTTGTGATCCGTGGTCTCCCGCCAAAAAGCATTCTACCCGCCTTTACCTCGGATTTTGGCTCCCCCTCTAATTAAAGTCGTATATGGCAAACGAAGTGTGTAAGAACTAAATCTTCAGTTGGTTTTCACGTATTGCCTTTGCTGGCATTGTGATCCCCAGTAATTCAACGCGTTGCAACACATCTGAGAAACTGGTAAAATGTGGAACATTATTCCATACTGCTTACTCTGGGTATGCCCCTCGTACTACGATTAATTCTTCGACAAGGTGTAAACCGATAGCTGGTAAAGGTTACTAGCCTGGACAAGTTACCAAGCTTCAGTTTCGTAACGGGTGTGGCTCGTATGAGGCAAGCGAAAGATAACTTTGGCAGAAGGGTGGAATCTGTGCTCTGCACGAATTGCTGTTGGTGCACCGCTTCGACGATGGAGATTTCCAAGGTGTTGTCGTTGCCACATTGTGTAGCCCATTTTTGTCCAGTCTCCGTTGTTTCGGTACGCATGTTGTAATGGTGCTTTCCCGGGCCGACTTGCGTAAGCGCTCTTCATTGTAGAGAAGACACCCATCATAGGTTCCACGACCGGCCTGTGCCAGGATTTGGAGCATACGATGTGACCAAACATGTTACCCGCGAAGTGGAGTGAGTCTCGTCATAGTCGCTTGGACTGACTTGTGAGGTGACCTATGACCTGAAGTTCACAGGCAGTCCTGGCTTCTAACAGGACATGTGATCTTACATGTGATCTGCGATGTGGATGTGATCTGCGTTGTGGATGTGATCTGTGTCGCATCACAGTTGCCATCGCTGTCGTTTGATTTAGCCTGTGACCTGACCTGTGACCCGCAGGGTGGACTGTGTCGCATCACAGTTGTCATCGCTGTCGTTTGATTTGGCCTGTGACCTGACCTGTGACCCGCAAGGTGGACTGAGTCGCATCACGGGCGCCACGGCGATAAACACGAGATCGTCGCGCAGCCACGCTATCTTTACAGTGCTGCTCGAGCAAAAGATGCGCGCTTCGGGTCAGGTGAGATGATCGCTGGGCCAAGAGTTATGCTTAGTTTGGAAACTGGATGGGGTATGAAATGCCCCCCCCCCAGATGGGGTGTGAGCATCTGGCCAGGAAGACGGCGCGGGTTAGGAAGCAAGCAAGAGCAAGAGGAAGCAAGATCAATTCTTGCAATATATAGACGTATGACTTAGATCCATATTGTTTGCAAGTTTGCTATTAGGTTGCTGGTTGCATCGACACAATTATCGCATTTCTTTTTCGGGGTACTATTTTTAGTGCTGAAACGTCTCCATATTTCCCTTTCATATCCAATCCTAGTCGGGAGAAGTAACACTAGGTCATGGATCCCTCAATCTAGTCTAGTCTAGTATAGTCTAGATCTAGTCTAGATCAGATTGTCAATCAGACTGGAGCCAGTGCGTGGTCGAGTCGATGCTTGTATGCGTGTATATTTGTGTGTGTGTTTGGTGGTGCGGGTGCCAGTCATTACCTCTGAGCGACCACTATCATCCCTTGTTCAACTCATTTTGGTTGTGCACATGCTGACAGTGGTGTGCATCGCGTGGTAATCGTAATCACCGTTCACCGTGATCGTTGCCCTACCACCGAGCACGAGCCGCCAAACTCTGCCCCTGTCTCAATATCGTAATATGTCAGCCATGTCGCCGTCATCTTCGCGGTCACCGCCACCATCAATTTTGACAACACCGTGAGCATCAGCACATGACAAGTTATGTTGCTGGTATTTATAGTATGCATACTATTGGTATACATCCTGGTATAATTATTACGATTGTTATTATTAGGGATATTATTATTAACCTTGGTGTTATTATTTATTGGCCTTGTTTTCGTATGTCATCGGCGTGATCACAATTTCCGTCGTCAGGTGACCTGCGCAAAGCTGCGTCTGGTGGACCTGGCTGGCTCGGAGCGGGTCAAGACGCAGGCTACGGGTGGCCGCTTCAAAGAGGGAGTCAACATCAACAGGGGCCTGCTCAGTTTGGGCAATGTCATCTCGGCGCTCGGCGAGGACAAGCCGCCCAAACACGTGCCCTACCGAGACAGCAAGCTGACGCGCATGCTGCAGGGTAGGTGGTCGGCGAGCACTGCCATCCTGATCGGGTTGTGCTCGGCTCAGCAGACGCATACCAACTCCAGGTGTTCGGTGGTTGGCCGGGGGATGTGGACCTAGACGTGCACGTTCGGTGGTTGATCGGCCAACGATCCGGTCTGAAGCTGGATGAATCGAGCGCTGCGCAGTGCTAAAATAATGATTTATCGTCAGGTGCGAGATGTCGAAGCGAGTAGAGCAGGATGATCAAATCGCCATGGAAATAATGCTATAAAAACATTGTTAAGCCCTGGAAACCCAGCTTTGAGGCAATTGCGTACATATCACTGTTCCCACTTTCCATGTTTTGAGAGATACCTAGTTTGGTGACGCCGATATCGACGATAACGATGCAAACACCCATGCTATAAACCGGCATTGCATAGCATAGCACATCACAGGTAATCCCTTCATCTGGAATTGCACTACGGGATGTTCGTTATCACGATCCCAGATCCGTTATGGTGAGCATAAGCATGATACTTGTAAATTGGATGCAGTTAGAAACGAGGAATGAAGACTCCACAAACACGTGCCAAGAAGCACGATGTTGATGCTCCTTTGGGAAGGATGTCTATTCAGTGCTCAGTAAGTGGTATATTTCACCCTATTTGCCGAATAATTTATAAATGGCGCTGCACCACATTGAGCTGTATCGACGTGTTTGTTACGATTTGTTGTGCCCAGCGTGCTCAGCTGATCTGTTTGTTCTGATCTGTGGTCGCTATTTGCTATTGTCTGTCGTGTGCTGCAGTTCAGGACGCTCTGTTCTGACCCGCTGCCGACGGAGCGGCTTTGTGTCTGAAGTCCGTTGGGGGTGATTCACCCAGGTGGATATATTTTTTAATCCTCGGCTCTCAACTTTCATCCTTTGTTGGGCATTCCAACACGCCCACTGCCCGTCCGTCACATCACCCGGTACTCCCATCGTGTAATGTCCCTTCTTCTACTCAAGCTATTGGTATAGCCCTTTCGAGCCGTTTGTTCGTTGCTGTTTGTATCTCCATGACAGCGGCTGCTTTACTGCCCCAGCAGACAGATTGGCCATCTGGCACTCGGTCACTCTGAGATTGTCTGCACACTGCATGTCTGCACGCTCCCATCGTCTCGCGGTCTGTCAGTCACTCCGCCCCGAATTCGTAGTGTCCGGCAGGGGCGACTGACAGCTCGCCCTCCTCAGAGTCGCTGGCCGGCAACTCGCACACCCTCATGATCGCCTGCACGTCTCCGGCCGACTCCAACCTGGAGGAGACCGTCAGCACCCTGCGCTACGCCGACCGGGCGCGCAAGATGAAGAACAAGCCGATCGTGAACCGGGAGGGCAGAGGCGAACTGGCTCGGCTGCGCCAGCTGGTGGGGGCCGTGTAGGCTGTGCCGGGTGTCCCGCGTGTCTTGACATTGGTGGACGGCACCCGGACCGAGGGTGCCCCACCTCAGCTGATTCTGTGGCGAGGACCGTCGGGCTGCTAACCGGCCCGTCCGATACTCGGCTCGCTTCGGGTCAGCTGTTCCACTGTCACAAACAATGGGTGCTATAATTACTGTTGAGTAATCCTGTGTTTTGCACGATTTCAAATCAATTGCCGATATTGGATGCAAAGTCTGGGATAATCGTGGACGTCATGAGGACCAAAACGTCGAGAAGAGCTGGGCATTCCATCGCATTAGCGATGTGCCAAGAACTTGTAGCGTAACATCTGGTGCTGATTTATCGAATTCCGTATTGGAACATTCATCCCAGGTCACACCCTGCGCGGCTATTTCTGCGACGTGGGTCTGTCTAGAAACTGCAGATTATATTCGCCACCTCCCGTTCTGTTTGTTACCGCTCTGACACACAGGTGTACGCAGCTCTGACGCCTCAGGATCTGCCCCTCTGCACGTCCTTGCCGTGTGTAACCCGACCCCGTCTGCTCGTGATCAGGTGCAGGAGCTGATGGAGGCCCAGGCAGGCGGTGTCGCTGTCGTCCAGCAGAACCGACGGCTGATGGAAGAGAACAAGCGACCCATGAACGACCTGCAGGTAGTCGGCAGTGGTCGCACGTTACCGCTGAGGTAGCTGATTCTCGTGTGGCGAATATGGGCTGGTCGGCAAGTTTGGAGTCCCTCTCCGCCACGCGATGCGTTACCTTGGTGATCATGTGCATGGAAGATCCCAACTGTCGTATGTTTTCATCATGATAGGCATACGGAGCAGCGCTAGCATTTTGTCTAGCAGTGATTGCACTACTGGAAGGCAGTCTTCGCGAAACGTTGGGAAGATAACAGCTAAGAAAGCGTTTTTAGGAGCATCGGTAGCCGTCCTAATTGTTCGACTCTCAATAAGCATGTGTGGAACGGAAAACATGACCGATGCCCCATGGATTTTGCTAGGCCTTCATCTGCGCCCGTCAATCCTTTTAATTTTCACTTCACCCAATTTAGAAAATGGAACAAAATGCGCGAATATTAAGCTTGGTCCCATCGCAATTTTCCGTAGTGAGGTGATCCGCTATATGTCGGCTTCTTTCACCCATTTTATCCAGTGAATATTGCTTGCGACACAGTTCACCCGAGACTCGTGGATTGTTGCGGACATATCCGTGGCACAGGATAAAACATTTGCATTGAGCTTTGTTTAGGCTTACGCAGCATCGTTAGCATCCTCCAAACCAATGCCAGTTATATACAAATTGTTTTTTTTTCTGAGCTGACTTTTTGTCTTGTCTCAGAATATCGTCATTTTTGCAATGTAATTTCTGGCTGGTGATTTCGTGACCGTCTGTCCCAGCTAGGTTAACCGGCACAATACAGTGATAAATTATTCGTGAAATGGGGAGGAATATACCACTTCCGGAACACCGAATCGATATCATTCGCAAAGAAGTGTCGACATCTTGCTTCTTGATTTGTGTTCAGTCTTCATTCTGATTTCTAACCGGATCTTGTGTATACGTGTCAACCTCATCCTCAACATCACCGATTGTCATGCATGAACATCTCGTATGTTGTATGCAATTTCAGGTTGAGGGATTCACCTATGATTTGTGCTGTTATTCAATGCTACTTCAGTGTGTGGACTTTTTTGTTTCGTTATCGTTAGCATACGTATCTACAAATGAGGTATGTGTAGCTCTTCCAGCAGTTTTCCTAAAAAGCTCAAACGAAGAAGTTATACTTGCTATTGCTAATGACTCAACATTGCGTTTGAAGGGCATAATAGTTATTTGAAACAAAATCGTTTCCATGACATATTTCAACATCCCACTGTATTCGTTTCGACATTTCACACAGCGAAAAACCAGTATTCCAGCACTGACACAGTAGCAATTCGTTCACTTCGATTAGGCTTTACTGGGGTAATGCCCACAGTAAACCATGGGTGCAAAATGGTCACCATGAGCGGTGTGCCCTGAGACCTAAATAGCCGACCAGCCCATCGCCAACAATCGGCTAACGCCGTGACGCAGCGGCTGAAGCGGCGGCCAGCTGCGACAGCCGTCATGTCTCGCTGCAGCTGTCCGCCCGCTGGCAGCTGCTCTTAAGCTGTCGGTTGGAAGTGTGTACAGCTGCAGTTGACTTCGTATAGTCACGCTTTAAACATCGCATTGTTATGAACGACAAATTACCACATAGCCGAAGCATCGGAAATTCAATGGGAGGTGAAGTGGGGGTGGCGGGTGGGCACTCATCTCATTTCGAGCGCTCATCTTTTGCAAGTGCAACGTGCTGACGTCATCTGCTAACTACTGACGTCACTTCCCCACCATTTGTAAGTAGGACGAGTAAGCCTGCCGAGTCACAGCCTGTTCACGCTTGATGGCGTACCTTCACGTGACTTTGACTCGGCTCTGCACTACTGTGTCCAAGTTCGCATTTCTGGTGATAAGTGAATTCTTACAGGACACATATTTACATCAAAGTCCTGACATCAGTCAGTACCAAAGTACTGACATATATGTCAGTACTTTCACTTTTATTTGCGTCTTTCGCTGGCTAACGTCTATGATGTCTAGAGATATGAATCATCAAATGCAGCTAGCATGAGCTTCCTTCAATTTTAGATTTGTATGATGCTGGTGAATACCACACATGCCTCATTTTGTAGTCTTCCAAGTGCATATACGTAATTCGAGAATCCCTTATTTATATCCTTGATATGACAAAACAGGTTTATTGTTCACCTCCGAGGCCCAACTAAAAACTAAGCCGGTCCCACTGCCCTGCACCGTTACCCCGCCCCAGTGATGGTGATGGTGGTGGGGTTGCAGATTCCTCCATCTCCTGAAGTGTTTCGGATCATATCGACCCCTTCCTGGGCTGGGTCTCAAGGGGGCATCGACTGCACTGGTCATGTAGCCCCTTTCTGGGCTGACACGCCGCTCGTTGACCATTTCCGGTTGCCGATGGTTGCTGCAAAGGCCGGATTATGTACTGACCTGAACTGTGCTGGTCTGAAATGACCTGACTTGACTTGATCTGATATATTCAGGCAGCGATCGAGGAGAACACGGCCATGTCAGAAAAGGCAATACTCGCTGAGCGCGCGGCCGAGAAGCTGAAGCAACGGTTGGAGGAGCTGTACCACGAGACGGGTGCCACAATGGAGGAACAAAACCAGTCGGCGGACCGCTCTGCACATGTCACCCTCATCAGGGATCTGCAGGGACACATCCTCGATATACAGGTGGGACCGCGTGGCCTCGTCAGGGACCTGCAGGGACACATCCTCGATATACCGGTGGGACCGCGTGGCCTCGTCCGTCGTTGATAAATCCTGTCCAGTAAATGTAAAGGAAAAAAAGAATTATTAATCCTGAAATGCACCAGGAACATATCTTTTCAACAGGCCAGGGAAATATACGCGGATACCCATCCCAACCTGTCATACGCAAACAAAGTAAACAGCGCACAACCGGCCGCCACTCACCGAGATCCTACCATCGTCTCGCAGTTTCTATCCCAACTTAGTGAGTTACCACGATGTTTCGGACTCGCCTTTACCACCTTGCCGGAGCGAGATCTGAATTATCGTACTGAAACAGTTTCTACCGCTTCCCGGCCCAAATCGCCTCCACTACCGGCCGACTTTCGGAGAAGCTTAATCTCTGTTGCCAGCTGCCAACCACGGCAGATAATTGCCAATTCCGGACGTAAACCTCCTTGGGGAGGAAGCCGAAAGACGTGCCCGCGATACGAAGCGAGCGCGTCCTGCTGGAATGGAGAGGGTTCTTGCGGCATCCCGCCAAGGAGCGGACAAGTCTGCTCTTCTCAGACCAGCCACCCGCGAAGGCGTGTGGAGAGTCAGTCCGGATCTCCAGCTGTGGGGAATAGCCCCCTCCCCCAACAAAAATGCACCCTCCCTCCGCCCCGGGCGAACGCTCTCCTTGCTTCCTCCTCGCCCCACCGACGAGTGGAGGCCCCGTAGGGTCCTTGGCTCGTCGTACTTTCGCTTTGAAACGAATGGACGCATTTTCGCTTTAAAAATGCGTACTTCCTTCGCACAGGTCGCGGCCGCGGACATCCTGGCTGGGGGTGAATCCCGGAGAAATTATCGAGTCGACAACCAATTTTAGTGGAGCGCTCTATACAACTCTAGACAGCGACTTTGCCTTGTTAAACTGTTTTACTACCATCAACTAGCACTTTAATGTCTCATTTTACAATGAAACTGCAGGGGGTTCATACGAATATGACCAACCTGGAGACAGTTTTAAACCAGCACTGTCCGATGGTTGTTGTCTCCAAGAGACAAAGCTACCACCACACTCCTCTCTCCACCTAAGAATATTATGTTATAGCAGAAAACGGCATTGGAGACCATTGCGAATGGAGGTGTACTTTTAGCTGTTCACCATAACGCCTCTTATCGGGAGGTACCGCTGGATACCTCTCTCCAAGCTGCCGCTACTACCATCAGATTAATTTGTCATACAATAACAATATGCTCTGTCTATCTTCCTCCTGGGCATTCGATGCCGTCTGTGTAGCTCAGTCGCCTGGTGCTCCAACTGGCCCAGCCGGTCCTGCTCCTCGACGACTTCAACGCTCACCACGTTGCGTGTGGATGTGCCTCTATAAACTCTCGCGGCCTAGCTGTGGGTTGTTTTATTCTGGACGAAGCCCTCTGCCTTTTAAACACGGGTGCAGCCACCCACTTCGTTCTTCCTTCTGGCCTTGCATCCGCGATTAGCCTTATGGACTGTTCACACCTAGCGTAATCTCGACGCACTGTCTGAATCGACGCAAAGCTAGCATGGGGCCCAATGAGTCTGCCGATTCTGCCATTGCGCCGGCCTTGCGTCAGCTGTCTGCCGAGTCGTACAAAACGCTGGTGACTTCCGAGCGGACAAAGTTGGATTTTATCAACTTTTTCCGCTCGGCGCACCAGCGGCCTTGACGCAATGTCGACAGACTGCTCGCAATAAACTGCGGTCGCTATATTTGCTGATCTTCGATTATATATTTGCTGCTATATTTGCTATATCTGCTGTATTTGCTGATCTTCACTGCTCTGTCGACGCGTCGAAATTACGCCCAGTGTGTCGGATTACGCCTAGTCCGTCATTGCGCTGGCTTTTTTGCGTCGAAATTACGCTAGGTGTGAACAGTCCTTTAGTCTTGTAAGCCCGTCTCTGGCGCATTGTACGACCTGGTCGACTTCCGACGACCCACGTGGTAGCGACCATTTCCCTATTTTTCTTCAATACAATGACAACGTGATGCTTGGCTCCAGACCTCAACGGTGGAACTGAAAGAAAGCGCACTGGGGGAAATTTGAGCAAAATGTGGCAGCAGTTTTCTTACCAAGAAATATTGACGGCTGTGTTCTCTCATAAAGACATAAAGACGTAAAAGATCAGTGCAACTATGAGCCACAAGGGCCCTTCTTGGTTGCACTCTGTACACTGAACCAGTTGTCCACCAAATGTGTTGATCAACTCTCCCTGGAATACAGAAAAACAAGCCCCCTATTCTTATAATGATTGTCTATGCTGTTCTTAAAGATGTTCAGTGTGTTGCTACTGAGAATGGTTTATGGCAGCTGGTTCCAGTGTTCTACTACCCTGTTGGTGAAGGACTGTCTTAACCTTGTCCTGCTGTGATTAACTTTAATTTTGAATTGATGACCTCTAATTGAATCATTTCTGTTAAACTAAAACAGTTCCCTGAGATAACCCTGTTCCTGACCATGAACAACGTTAAAGACCTCGATGAGATCTCCTCTCAGCCTTCTATATCTAAGTGAAAACATATTCAATTTCTTCAATCTTTCCTCATATGCCAGGTTGCCCATACCATTCACCATTTTTGTTGCCCACTTTTGTACCCTCTCTCTCTAAAAGTCAACAATCTTTTTCATAACTAGGGGACCAAGCTTGGACACAATATTCCATATGTGGCCTGACATATGCACAATAAAGCTTCCTGATGACTTCCTCACTTTTATATGATACATTCCTATTTATTGCCCCAAGCATTCTTAGTGCCTTCTTCCTGGCTTCTTTGGTCTGTTCTGATGCCCCCAATTTTGTGTTAAAAATAACACCTAAGTCCTTCTCCTGCTGAGTCACAGATAGTACTTGGCCGCCCATCAAGTATGGGGTCTTGATATGCTGCCTACCTACATGCATGATTTTGCACTTATCAAAATTAAATTTCATTTGCCATTTTTCGGACCACTTCACAAGCTCGTCTAAGTCTTTCTGTAGCAAGACCTGCTCATTGTGCCCTGTTATTGCCCTGAAGACCTTCAAATAACTGTAAATTTCAAAACCTTACTGCTTAAGCCACTTTCAATGTTATTTACAAACATAATGAACAATAGTGGTCCCAGTACTGACCCCTGGGGGACTCCACTAAGAACATTTTGCCATGAAGATTTTGTACCATTTAGCATCACTCTCTGCTGCCTATCTGAAAGCCACAACCCTATCCATTTTAGGATGTTACCCACAATACCATGGGCCTGAAGCTGCATCATTAACCGTTTATGAGGTACCTTGTCAAAGGCCTTGCTAAAGTCAAGATATGCTACATCAACCTGATTTCCCTTATCAAATTGTTCTGTAGCAAAATTAAAGAAGTCCAAGAGATTTGTGAGACACGATCGCCCTTTTCTAAACCCATGTTGAGTATCTTGAATCACTCTGTTTCCTTCCAGAAAACTAACTATTTTATCCTTGATAATTTATTCAAGTACCTTGCAGACTAGTGATGTGAGGCTTACTGGCCTAAAGTTTTCAACTTTCCCCTCTTTCTCCTTTCTTGAAAATAGGAACTACATTTGCCCTTTTCCAATCGGTTGGAATTTCATTTTGTGAAACTGATCTACAAAATATTATACTGAGTGGAATTGCCAATTCTTTTTCAGCTTCCCGCAATACCCTAGCATAAATTCCATCAGGTCCTGCTGCCTTGTTTGGCTTTATTTTCCTGAGATAATTCAAAACAACATCACTGTCAATGAAACCAACATCATGTAACTGATCACCTGTCGCTGAGCTGTGGTTCACAGTTGGTAGATTAGTCACATCCTCCAATGTAAACACTGATTTAAACTGCTTGCTCTGGTCGAAGCGCCCTTAAACTCAAATAACTAACTAAACTGCTTGCTCAATTCCTCAACCATCTCACCATCCTCACTCAATATAATCCCATTTACTTCCAGTGGACCAATTGTGCTTGAAACTTTACTTAGCTTGTAGAAACTAAAGAACTTTTTACTGTCCCCATTACAGTTCCTAGCCAAATCCAATTCTTTTGCTCGCTTTGCTGCTCTGGTTTTCTGTTTCACAGCGTCTCTAGCTTTTTGATACAACCTTAGATTTACTATATTTGAAGCTTCCTTAAATACTCTAAATGCATCTTTCTTAGCCTTAATTGCTTTTGTCAAATCTGGTGTAAGCCATGCTGGCTTTCCCACTCTTCTTTGCGCCTTTGCTTTTGAGGGACATGTCTAATCTGAATTTCCCTCTAGTAAGATTTGAACTTTTCCCACATTTCACAGGCATTTAAATCGGAGAATTCTTCTTCCCATTTTATGGCACTTAAAGCCGCTCTCATGCAGTCAAAGTCTGCCCGGTTAAAATTTGGAACCTTTGCCAAATTATCCTTGATTGTCCCTGCTACATGTGCCTTGAATCTCACTATGTTATGGTCACTTCTTCCCAGAGTTTCTCCTACAGTCAAGTCTTGAACTAAATCACTTAAATCCGAGAAGACAAGGTCCAAGAATGAGCCCTGCCTGGTTGTCGTAGAAAGCATTCAAATTTAGGGCAAAAACAAATTTTTTTTTTCTTTTTTTTTTTTTCAAAAAGTTTTTTTTTATTTTTTTTTTTTTTTCATTAAAATTATTTTTTTTTTTGATGTCTTATAATTAATTCTTTTTTTTTTTTTTTGTTTTTCCTTTCAAAAAAACAAATTTTTTTTTACCTTTTTTTTAATAAAAACCCCTCCCGCTTAAAAATTCTCCGAGTTCCACCACCACATATTTTTTTTAAAAAGTACAAGAATGTTTTTTTTTCAAAGGGGTTTCCAAAATATTTTTCATTTTTTACCCCCAAAACTAGATTTTCTTTTTTTTTATTTTTTTTATAAGAATTTTTTTGAGTTTTTTTGGTTTGTTGCTTTACCTAAAAAAATAATATCTGGTTTCACATTGACTGGAACAACCACAAAACTGCGGATTAAGAAACGACGGACAGCGAGTACCCGCGGCCGGCCATATTTACGTATGCAAGAAAAGCCACGGCGGCCACGGCTATGAAAATACTAAGAGAGAGGATAATACCCACCTCTTTCATGTCCTCATTTCCGGTCACACTGTATGTAACTCCGTAGGCAAGTTTAGTAATTATACCTACTAAAGTTCCGGAAGTTTAGTAAACATTCCTACTAAACTCACTTCCCCTCTTAGTAAATTTTTTTAAAAATTTCTCCTGTTTTGATTGTCAACACATCCTCGAAAAGGTTTCGTAGGTATATTTACTAAGAGGGGAAGTGAGTTTAGTAGGAATGTTTACTAAACTTCCGGAACTTTAGTAGGTATAATTACTAAACTTGCCTACGGAGATACATACAGTGTGACCGGAAATGAGGACGTGAAAGAGGTGGGTGTTATCCTCTCTCTCTTAGTATTTTCATAGCCGTGGCCGCCGTGGCTTTTCTTGCATAAGTAAATACGGCCGGCCGCGGGTACTCGCTGTCACGTTTCTCAATCCGCAGTTTTGTGGTTGTTCCAGTCGGATTCGGTAGATGCAGGTGAGTAGGTTGGTGTAGCTCGCAGTTGTTCTCAGTTTGTGCTTTTTTAGGTACCTACCTACCTATATAGGTAAATGTACCAATGTGAAACCAGATATCAAAGAACGCACCAACTTCGTACCTAGGAAGGTAGGTACCTAGGCACCTGGTTAGGTTCCTAGGCACCCGGGTAGGTTTCTAGGTAGCCGGGTTGGTTCCTAGGCACCCAGGTAGGTTCCTAGGCACCCGGGTAGGTTCCTAGGCATCCGGGTAGATTCCTAGCCATCCGGGTAGGTTCCTAGGCACCCGGGTATGTTCCTAGGTAGCCGGGTAGATTCCTAGGCACCCAGGTAGGTTCCTAGGCACCCAGGTAGGTCCCTAGGCACCCGAGTAGATCCTTAGGCACTATGGTATGTCCATAGGCACCCGGTGTAGGTACCTAGGCACATGGGTGGGTATCTAGGCACACAGGTAGGTGCCGAGGCACCCAGGTAGGTACCTAGGCACCAGGTAGGTGCCTAGGCACCCAGGTAGGTACCTAGGCACCCAGGTAGGTACATAGGTACCTAGGCACCCATGTAGGTACCTAGGCACCCAGGTAGGTACATAGGCACCCAGGTAGGTACCTAGGCACCCGGGTAGCTACCTAGGCATCCAGGTAGGTACATAGGCACCTGGGTAGGTACCTAGGCAACTGGGTACATACCTAGGCACACAGGTATGTACATAGGCACCCAGGTAGGTGCCTAGGCACCCATGTATGTACCTAGGCACCCAGGTACATACCTGGGCACCCAGGTACGTACCTAGGCACCTGGGTAGGTATCTAGGCACCCAGGTACCTGGTACCTGGGTACCTAGATACCTACCTATCTAGGCACCTAGGTACCTGGGCACATGTGAATTTGTTTTATAGGGTGTTTTTGCTTGTTTTTTTATTTATCTTTGGATTACCATGTTTATGAATGTGATGATGATAGGATTTATTTTATGTGTGAATTAAAAAAAAAATTGAAACACTTCCCAATTAAAAAAATGTAAACCAGCCTAACCTAGCCAAACCTGACACATTTGTTTGCTTTATGGAGGAAATGTGTGTCAAAACTTTTCTTCCTACCACCTTATAGCACAATAATAACTGAAAGTTTACCAAAAATAATGAAAAAAAACTCTAATTTTGGCCACAGTAGCTCGGTTGGTGGAGTATCAGACTTTCGATCCCAAGATTGTTGGTTCAAATCTTGCCACCCGCAGCATTACTGAATCCATAGGCAACCTATCAGTGAGAGGCTGGAGACGCTATATGACCTAGTGGTTGAATGTGTTGTCAAAGAATCCAGGGTTCTTTAAAAAAGGATTTTTTTCTTTCAAACAGCTTGGGTTAAGCAAGGCTGAGTTAGTTTTTTTTCATGTTGAGAATTACCAGAACATAACTTGCTTGGTATTTTAATTTTTTTAATTTTATTTCTTGTTCTCCAAAGTTTTGCTAGTTTGTTCTAAGTTAGGTTATGTTCCATTTGTGTTTTATTTGTTTAACATTTCTTTTTATGCTATGTTACCTAACTCAACACTGCCTTTTTGGATTATTTTGCTAGCAAACTGAAAAGTAAGCATTCGCACAGAAAATAATTGGTCCCACCATTTTAGCCACATTCATAAACATGGTATACCAAATAAAAATTCCCAAAACTAAAAAATGATGCCTTATACTGCAAATTTACCTAGGCACCTAGGTAAGTAAGCCTAAGTTGAAGTGTACCTGATTCAACTCATGATTCAGAGCAGGTCAAAATTATTTGATTGGCTCAATTCAGACTCGGAGCCCACAAAGTATGACTTGGCTTGCAACTCAAACAGACTGACATATATTTGTATCAATTCAGATCCGACTCACTGGTATCAGACTCAGGAGCCATATGATTGTGTGCACTATATATATATATATATATATATATATATATATATATATATATATATATATATATATATATGTGTGTATGTGTACGCATACGCATACATTATACATGTATGCATATATAAATATGTATAGATGCATACATGTATATATATGCGTATATTTTTTTTGTGATGCCGTACAACAAGCAACGTCGAATGACATCCATGTTCTATAAATTTAAGTCATAGGGAAGAAAGGTGAGGTCATCAAAGCACTCAATCAGACATTTGAACTTTACATGTCTTGACTTGAAATGCTACTCGAGTGTTCACCACAGGCTACCGCTTGATACCAGATTTGATGTTCATGATGTTAGGAACATCATGGCTATCAAGGATGCAGCACATCAAATTACATGGCCCTGAATGTCGCAGTTTGACCCCAGGTCACCAAGGTTGGTTTGACTACTAGAGCATGTCACTATAAGTATCTCAGATGATAAATTATGTATATATATATGAATATATATATATATATATATATATGAATATATATATGAATATATATATGAATATATATATGAATATATATATGAATATATATATGAATATATATATGAATATATATATGAATATATATATGAATATATATATGAATATATATATGAATATATATATGAATATATATAGGAATATATATATGAATATATATAGGAATATATATATATGAATATATATATGAATATATATATGAATATATATATATATATATATGAATATATATATGAATATATATATATGAATATATATATGAATATACATATGAATATACATATGAATATACATATGAATATATATATGAATATATATATGAATATATATATGAATATATATATGAATATATATATGAACATATATATGAACATATATATGAACATATATATGAACATATATATGAACATATATATGAACATATATATAGAATATATATATGAATATATATATGAATATATATATGAATATATATATGAATATATATATATATATATATATATATATATATATATATATATATATATATATATATATATATATATATATATATATACATATATACATATTAGCCTGGTCCAAAAAAGGAAAGTTGAAAAATTGTTAGCTCCACAAGTTTTATTTTGTTACACTGTTCATAAATAACATATAGACCAATTTTCAGGAATTATCGTTTAATTTTAGGGGTCGCGTAAAAAGGTGTCTTTTTCCGACAGATGAGAAACTGAAGGGATGCTAATTTTTGTTCTTCTCTCGCATAGCATAGCTCCTATTTTCTATGAAAACAAAATAACCTTAATAAATAATAATGCTTCATCGTGCCAACTTGAATGACTAAATGAGGTCGGACTTCAACCTGTCCCTCTACAATTCAGCATCTACCCTCTTTCATCAGTCCCCCCTTGGTCGGAGCAGGGAGGCGGCGCCGGTGATTAGCCACGAGGCAGAGTAGGTATTGTTTCTGCTCTTCATCCTTGGTCAGCGATTTGTTGAAGGTGTGGATGAGAGAAACAGCTCCTTCTGCTGCATCGTTAACGACATTCAAAGAACCCGCAGACTTCGGGTTGAGGTATTCCCGCATGAACTCTCCATGAACTTCCTCACACAGGAATCCAACCGCAGGGTAGGGATCCCTGCCCTCGTCCAGATGGCACAGCAGGCTTCACGGGTCTTCTTGAAGCTTTCCGGGAAAAGCAATTTCTGCTTCAGGTGAAAGAATTGTGACATGCGAAGTACGTCACCTCGCGTTGGAAGCCGTGCAGTTGAGAAAAACTCAAGGGGACTCCATAATAACCACCATTCTGGTCCACTTAGCGTACTCGGTGCTGAGGAGGCCATCTGCAAAAGAGAGAAACCAAAGATGAGATTTTGCGCGACCTTTAAATATGCATGACATCGTCCAAAATTTGGCACACAATACAGGCACATATAGTGGAATAAAAATAAACTTGTGAAGCGCACTTCCTTGAAACTTTTAAAATCACCATGTATGTTTGGACCAGGCTAATATATATTTATATATATATATATATATATATATATATATATATATATATATATATATATATATATATATATATAATTATATTCATGTATGTATGTATGTATGTATATATATATAATTCTCTGATTTCATTAGACACAGGTAAGTATCCTTTCACATCAATAATACTTACTTGTAGTTATTTTCATTGGTTTTTTGTAAATAACTTCAGTACCCCTCATTCTTTATTGACTGGCAGCTGATAATTTGACAATTGTAATGCTAAGCATGAATAATTATGCTGTGTTTTTACTCTCTACTTTGTGTCATGGCATAGTATACACGAAGTATCGGAAGTATATGTATCGGATACATGTTTAAATCATTTGTTCATAACTTGCATTTTAGTCATAAGACTCAAATGACTAAAGACTCAAATCACAAGACTAAAATGACATGCCTTGCAAATGTTTGCTTTTTTGTTTTGTATCTCAAAACAAACATGGGTGTAGCCACAGCACCCTGTTGGCTCAAATAATACTTTCCAGGGCATACACATTTTCTCATTGAAATTAATTCCATGCAGATTTTCAACATTCTATTGTGCTCATTTCAACATCTGACACCTGGAAGAAAAACCATTATTTTAACACCGATGGAGCTCCCTTGCCACTATTAGGTGGCGCGATTTTAAAGAACTGTCACTTCTGATGTGTGATTTTTCAAAGTATCACCAGAAGGAGAATTTGCTGTGTCTATTTTATTTTAAGTCATATGGCATTTCAAGAAATACTATTTTTCGGTTTGTATCGGATCCATTCTCAGAAACGGAAGTGGGGCACCTGTTTGTGACATATTGTGTCAGTATACTCCTGCTTCCTTGACTGTCCGCAGCGCGTCGCCTCAGCGCCAGAGAGGACGTCTCTCTTGGAGTAGCTAGACTGGCCACCATGCCGTGCAACCCTGTGCAGATTTGCCTCCTGTGGTGCAGCTGCGCCATATCCGTGCTGGTCCCAGTGCTGGTACCAGTACCAGTCGGCGTTTTGAATGTTCATGCTCTGTTGCAGGAGCCGCTGCCGACACGCCCGGCGGTCAAGCCCTCGTTGGTCAGCTGCCTGCAACGTCGCCTTCACGGCGCGATTGCACCGTTCTACTGTCCCAGATGCTCCCTGTTGGTAGCGTGGGGCCCGGATATGACTTACACCCACACTCTGCAGGTAATTTCTGAGAAAAAATGTATATGTTGTACGTGCCGTTGTCGAACAGCAATTCCCTGGGGTATACTTTGCGTGACGCCAAGACCTCGATAAATTCAATACACGCGTGACAGTTTGACTCCGAGCGAAATCCAGCGTCTACCTACTTGGGAGAAGTCGGATGCCAGGACCACGGCATATCGCTGAGCGTGGGCTGCATCCATAGGTCCAATAAAGTCCAGCCCTATCTTGTTCCAGGCTGCCGCTGGTAAAGGCACTGAATGCATTGGAGTATGTCGAAGTACCGCCGTCTCATCCATACACAGTGGCGCAGACTTCACAGCTCTTGCCTCCACCATCTCGATCAATGCCAGACCACCAATATAGCTCCTGCAGGCGCTGCTCGCATCTGACGATGCTCTGGTGCCACTGATGTGCCAGGCTGGGCAGTCTGAGCGAAGCAGACTTTCTGGAACGATTAGGCAATCGCCGCGCACATCCATACCTCTGCACAGTGAGTTGATCCCTGAGGTGGAAGAATAGCTGAAGGTCAGGCGAGCAGTCGCTCGGCCTACGAGACCACGGACGCGATACCTGATCACGCAACACGATCTTCACTTATAGCCGCCACCAACTCTTCATCCATTGCTGCCGGACGGTCTCTTACTGTAGCGATACATTTGTATTTGTCCTCCACCACTTCTGCCGATTCCGGCAGTCGTGACAACCCATCTGCAGGACGTACACCTCCCTTCACACGCTAAACTGTGAACGAGTACTCCATGAGCCAGTCTGACCACTTTGTTATCCTCATGGCAGCTTGGGCGACACCCGGTGACGTCAGCGGTGTCTGCAATGCCACATGATCAAGTCGCAGACAACTGCTGATTCCAGAGATACTTCCTCCATTTCGCCACTGTCCACACAACCGCCAGCGCCTCTCTGTCATACTGCAGCGCCTCTGGGCTTGGTTTAGCGTACGCAACGTGAATGCTACCACCCTCTCTTCCTCTGAGTTAGGCTGAGACAGCACCCCACCCAGGCCCACATCGCTTGCATCCAAAGTTATGACTGTGGAAGCTGAGGGTCGTAAATGGTGACTCCGCGACTGCCTGGTACAGCACGTCTCCCTTTCAGCACTGCCGCGAGCTCCTCTATCCACTTGAACGGCATCGCCTCCTTAAGCAGCATCCTCCTCGGTGGTTCCATGAGGGTGCTGTATCCAGGCACGAAACGAGAGCAGAACCCCAACAGCCCAGTAGTGACTGGAGCTCTTTCGTCCTGACGCCTAATGTCCTAACGCCCTAGCCCGCTCTGGGCTCACCGAGACTCCCGCTGAGGACACGGTAAACCCAAGGAAGTCCGCAGCCGTCTGTTTCAGCGTGTATTTTCCATGTTTAGTGTTACCCTGTGTTCCCGCAGACGAGTTAGAAAATCTTCCAATCGCTCCTAGTCACCGCACAGACGAGGACATTTCCCGGGTACCTGCACCTGCACTGCTTCAGAATTTCTTCCATCGCCTTCTGAATTGTCATCGGTAAGTCCTTGGTCCCATGCGGACAGCGACAACACGAAAACAGACCTTAGTGACATACAAACGTTGTTAATGGTTGTTACTCGGAGTGTAACTCCAGCTGGTGATTTGCAACTTTTGGACCACATGACAAACTGCCCCCAAACACTGCTAACACGAGAACACCTTACCAAGAACACCACCATCATCACGTCTTGCTCGGACCGAACATGTCCATGGTGCTCAAGTCTTTGTACATTCGTGAACACACCAGAAATAAGCAAACAAGTCAGCACACACGTCACGTTGTCACTCTGGAATAATGCAAAACGAAAAAGGGCGAAGTGTGGAGGGTAGGGGAAGGCAAAAACGTCGGAATGTAATTGCGATCCAGTGCTTCATGTTTATTGTAAATAGTTTAGACGAGAACATACTTGTATTGTGAGTGGCCCTTCAGGAATCGACGGAATGCAAGATGATGTTGCAAGAATAGCTTGTGTGAAACCAGTGCTCAATTGATGTTTTAAAACCATACATGTGTGTGTTTATTTGCATTGTGCAGAGCGGTGATTTTAAAATGGATTAATGCTTGAATCCGAAACGTCAATAACGGAACGCGACTATGTATGTTACTTGGTGAAATAATTTACCAGCTATCTCACGAAACGAAGAAAAAAATACGATCAATCGAAAACCTAGACAGAAAACATGCTAAAGCTGAATGCGCTCTTCTCTTCAACACTCAATGTGTAAAACTGTATATATATCCACGAGGAGCGTATATATATATATATATATATATATATATATATATATATATATATATATATATATATATATATATTTATATATATATATATATGCTCCTCGCGCGGTCAATTTATGAACCATCTGGAAAAGTACGCTCGTAAGCAGCTCTCGACTCTTCCTGGTCACTAGTAAGCAGCAAACAGAGGCGAACCGAGGGGTCTTCCCCTGCTTCCCTTAGCAACCAAAAATATACTAGATCAAACAAGAAGTTTTGCAATCTTGACCATGAAAAACAAACGCTTTCTTGAAGGCACCATCACAACTTTTTGAAGGCACCATCACATGCAGTCGAAAATTCGCTGTTCCGCCGCTTGTTCACTCCTAATTCAAAAGACGATTAGCGGCCAAGGTTAAGCGTGCCGGCAGTGCCACGACGGCCGGTACGGCCGACAGGCTAAATGCGATTATTCCTGGCTGCCAGGGAGGCACCAGGATTTTCTTCAGGGGGAAACCAGAAAAAAATGTCATGAAACAGAGACCGCTTTCGGCGCGCTTCGCACGCTGAAAACGTTTGGTTTTGCATGGTGAAGATCTCAAAATTTCTTGTTTCATCTAGTATATTTGTGGCTGCTAAGGGAGGGGAGGGAAAATCCCCTCGGTTCGCCTATGCTTGCTGCTTACTAGTGGCCAGGAAGAGCCGAGAGCTGCTTACTAGCGTACTTTTCCAGATGGTTCACACGTAGATCGCGCGAGGCGTATAAGAAAAGTGGAGCCGCCTTGTCTGGTCGGGTTCGACAACATCCGCAAGATCAGCGCTCTCCCAACGAATCAGCTAACCCAGCGGCGCGCCGCAATTCCGTAGTTCATGAATTTTGTTTGCCTTGTGATCATAAATATAATTTATTTGCTTTCTTTGACTATGCGTAACCAGGACTCAGAAGACGAACTGTTGGTGAAACACGAACGATGATTGATAGTTGCACTCATTTGAAGGCAACACACCTTGTGTGGATAGTGTTGCATTGCGCATTCACCAATTGTTATACTGTACGCGTGAATTATGAATACTAAAAGTATATATAATGTGAAAATGTTACTACTTGCGGTAAACAACGGTCGCTAGACAAACCGATATCGATACGGTTAACACAATATATATATATATATATATATATATATATATATATATATATATATATATATATATATATGTACACAAATACTGTGTATTTGTGTACAAGCGGCACCCTGCTGAGCAGTAGCGGCGACAGCATTCGGTCAGCTCGGTGGGTGGCAATGAGTCCGTAGCGTCCAGTGGTGAGCATTCATGGCATATTCCGGGATTAACGGTGACGGCCGCAGTCACCGGACCGCCTGTCGCCGGGGTGAGCGATGTCATGAATTTTGTATGTACCGTGGGTGGTCACAAAGGTGGGTTGATGCAATTTGAAACCAAGACGCGGTCCCGACGCCAGACTGCCGGCTGTCTTTCATGTTTCCATCCGAATATGCCGTCAGTACTTGTCTGTGCTATTCATGGCAGTACTGGGGAAGGGAGAATGCCTTCCACATGAACAGAAGCACGTGGTGGAAAGTCACCTGTGTCGCATCGTAGTATGTAACGTATCAATGAATGTCAAGAAAGATCGATTTCATTTGCGGAATCAGCTGCAACAGTAAATACATACAGTGCACAAAGTATGTACAGAGGGTACGTAGTAGCAGTCCTATGCGTGGGTGGCGGGGTGCCAATCGTAATGAGACGGCGTATCTCTCATGCTGAGCTGTCGTTTAATTATCGGATCCATTTCACGGATGAAAGCTGCCTCTAGGATAATTTAGTTTTGGTACCCTGCGACATCGGTTCAATATGGTGGTATTCTTGATCATTATGGATCGGATAAGTTTCGTGTTGTGCATCGACATGGTGTGCTTTCGTCGTGCCCATCCTTGGTGGTGCAAAGATGCGTCTAGATAGGGTGGTGGCGGTGTATCCAATGTATGATGAGGCAGCCCGGGGCCACACCATGGGCTTAAGGACCCTTTATGTTGCACGAAAAACCCTCCTCGTCGGTCAGGGCCGCCTCCTGGCTCGGCTCGGGCTCTCCTCATCGACCCGAGGGCAGCTGCTCTGGACCACTCAATCAGCGTGAGCCAAAGCCGACCCAAGGGTGACGCACATCCTGAACCCGCTCCGTCGGCTCAGAGGTCCATGACCTACGATCAACCAACCGCCGCACTACAGTCGTCACGACCGGTCAAGATTCACTTAACGATCGGAAGAAAACAAGTTGTCCAGAAGTACTGAATTTGACATAGGCTTGACAATTAGTTTACCTTTAATGCAAATTATAACAACTCGTTGCCTGTTTCGCCGTCCACTTATTACGCATATCTGGACTTCACTTCCATTTTCGATCACCATGGTGTGGTACATGAAAAACAGTCACGTACGCTAAACGCGGTTGCATCTTTCGCCGTGGTAGATTGCACATACAAAAAACAGTCATATGCGATCGAGCGCATTCTTCGCTTCAGTCGGATGCGCTTATCCAATAGACGTTTCGCGGTATTATCATGCTGATATGTTAGGAGTCACCGCACGCTCTTGAATATCTGACGCAAATAGGAAGCCTCAGACGAACATTGAGACGAACATTGAGGTACATGTGACATTAATTTTCCGCCAAGTAGCTCAGCTTGCTCCTCAACAATGAGCGATTCAGATGCTTTACAACTCAATGAATGTACACAAAAGCTTTTCGAGGTTAGTACATACATGATCAATGTTTCACAAGCACATTATTCACGTAAACGGGCAAGCGCGCACGCACGAGCACAAGCGCGCACACGCACTGTATAGCACACAGTTGCGTTACACAGGCATTAATCAAAATATGCGTTACAATAATATTTTCACTTCATTTATGTCCACACACGATACTTATAACCATACATGAAGGTCGGGACCACCATTCTACCCAAATGTAACTTCGATGGCTTCACGCTTTGTTGATGAGTGGGTTGAGGACAAGACAAAACGGCTGCCATCAGGGCCATCAGTATGTGCGCAGACGGCGTAGAACGAACGAATGGCAAAGAGTGCGAAACTGATGCAGACAGGATGAGTGGTGGGGGATTGGCTGGCGGGCAGGCTGGTGCCGGTGAAGCACGGACAGATGATATGGTTCTCGGGCGCTTGGCAAACGGACGGGCAGAGTAGATTGTCGTGACGGTTGGTGGGTGGGTTGAAGAAGTAGCGGGGTAGGTTATAGCAGCGGGTGGTGGACGGTTAAGGAGGAGGAAAAACTGCTGTAAGCACGGACTGGTAGGAGTGCAGATGGCGCATGATCGACGGAAACGGTCAAAGGATGATTCATTGATGGAAGGACAAGTCGCTTGACGTCATTGGTTGATCGTGGGACAGGTTGGATGGCGGCAGCGGTTGATGATACGGCAGGAGGGTTGGCGACAGAGGCTGGCGGGCAGGTAGGGGCCAGAGTTCCATGGCTGACACCAACGGCTACCAGATGGGTTGACGAGGCAGACTGGATGGCGGCAGCGGTTGTTGGTGAGACAGGAGAGTTGCCGACAGAGGCTGGCGGGCAGGTGGGGACCGGAGCAGGATCGGTGGCAGTCGCTGACGAAGAGGCCGAGTCGTCATCGCCTGGCTGGTTGATGTCGGCGCCGTCAGCTGAGGCCAAATCGTCATCTGATGATCCCGAAGTTGTGGCGGTGGCTGCCTGTCGGTGGCATCACTGGCACGAGATGTTGCCAAAGCTTCCAAGGTCGCGAATTCGTTGGAACCGTAGTCCCGCCTCTGAGAAACGAATACATACGTAAAGAGACTGTTGCAGCGGTGGACAACTTTTCAAAACACATTCAGAGCGTTGGTTGGTTGGTTATTGGAGTTTAGGGGCGCATCGACTGCGTCGGTCATACAGCGCCCGACATTCAAAGAGGCATTGGATACTGTGAATTTTGACGGCAATAGAAGATGCATATGTGGACTCCAACACCAAAAAGTGCATATGATTTGATATCTCGCTATATTGATGGATAATCTACCTGGTACCAACACTGGAACACACGACCTAACTTGAACGGAGAGGGGATTCAGCCGTACAGTCATCCGCTAATGATAGGTCGTGTAAATACTAATACAGCAGACAAATGACAAAGAAATATCAAAGGATAATGCGTTATAAAATATACCAATACCACTTAAATGAGAATCGTAGGACGGTATGGTATCACACTTGTACCGAACTTCGTGGCATGTCATTCTGACTGACTTTTGTTTGCATTTCACTGTTTGACTGACGATGGTATGGGCGCTGCAATTATCTTGTTAGGATAAACACGTGTACACGCAAAGGAAGAATAAGACATTCTACTCGGAGTGGGCTGTTGGATTAAAACCCATAGTTTCATTAAGATTATTGATGCACCTTAGCAACTGCACCACTCGTCTATTCCACTTCGTCCATGCCACGCGGCCCTCAAATATCAGTGGAGTGATTGTACATCATCCCTGATTTAATGAATTTACTTCATGTAGACGTCTTGACCTAACCTGCACCTCCCCAAACTATCCTACCCTATCCTACCTAAAATTGAACCTGTTCAAGGTGCCGACATAAACACAAAAACAATCTTTGCTCATTAATGGGTGTTGGACACTCAGCAGCGCTGAAGACCAGGGCTAGAATGATAGCCTGTTGAAGCATTTTTCTTATTCAGAATACTATCCTCCCACCTTCCTCATTTAAAGGTTAAATGGAGCTGTTTGACAATTAGCTGCTCTGTGATAGAGTTCTCAAGATTCCCTGGAAAGTGCAGAGAGATCATGTCCCAGTTTTGAAAACAAGTATCCGATTAGACGAGCAAATCATTTTCCTTTTCACATCTAAGTTTAGTTTGTAGTTATTTGGGCTTTAGGGCGCATCAACTTCATTGGCCATGTAGCGCCCATTCTTCACATCTAGGATTGCGAAGTATAAATCGAACCCTGTTGCAGACTGATCGTGTTTTGTCCGTCGCACAATTGCAGCCAATTGAGGAGATATGGAAGCTGGATATTTGGTCACCCAAGTGCCAGGTTGACGAAATCTCCAGGCTGAAATAGTTCCCAGCGTGACCAAACCTCCAATCTGAAGTGTCAGGTTTGGTCCATCACGATCTCCTCAGTTTTGAGATAATTGCGTACATATGACTTCCCGTTTTGCGTGTTTTGAAAGATATCTAATTTGGGGATAACGATATCAACGATAACCATACAAACAGCTATTCTATAAACTGGCATTGTAAAACATAACATTGCACATCATAGGTAATCCATTCGCCTGGAATTGCGATGCGGGATGTTCGTTATCACGATGCCGGATCCCATTACGATGGGCAAAAGTATGATATCTATAGACGGGATACTTCGAAACGAGGCATGAAGACTTCCACAAACACGCACCAGTCACGTAGCGTCGCCAATCTCTCACGCCGATTGGTCGCGGGCGGAGAGTAGCGACAGGTGAGACTCGAACCCACAACCTTTCGATTGTGAGACGAGCATCTTACCCCTAGACCACTCGTCCCCTTTTGCAAGGATGTCGATTCAGTGTTCAGTAAGTGGTATATTACACCCTATTTCGCGAATAATTTATAACTGATGCAGAACACGTTTCAGCAGATGCAAGGAGTAACAGTGTTGTCATGTCTGGACCCAAAAGTTGCAAATCACCAGCTGGAGTTACACTCCGAGTAACAACCATTAACAACGTTTGTATGTCACTAAGGTCTGTTTTCGTGTTGTCGCTGTCCGCATGGGACCAAGGACTTACCGATGACAATTCAGAAGGCGATGGAAGAAATTCTGAAGCAGTGCAGGTGCAGGTACCCGGGAAATGTCCTCGTCTGTGCGGTGACTAGGAGCGATTGGAAGATTTTCTAACTCGTCTGCGGGAACACAGGGTAACACTAAACATGGAAAATACACGCTGAGACAGACGGCTGCGGACTTCCTTGGGTTTACCGTGTCCTCAGCGGGAGTCTCGGTGAGCCCAGAGCGGGCTAGGGCGTTAGGACATTAGGCGTCAGGACGAAAGAGCTCCAGTCACTACTGGGCTGTTGGGGTTCTGCTCTCGTTTCGTGCCTGGATACAGCACCCTCATGGAACCACCGAGGAGGATGCTGCTTAAGGAGGCGATGCCGTTCAAGTGGATAGAGGAGCTCGCGGCAGTGCTGAAAGGGAGACGTGCTGTACCAGGCAGTCGCGGAGTCACCATTTACGACCCTCAGCTTCCACAGTCATAACTTTGGATGCAAGCGATGTGGGCCTGGGTGGGGTGCTGTCTCAGCCTAACTCAGAGGAAGAGAGGGTGGTAGCATTCACGTTGCGTACGCTAAACCAAGCCCAGAGGCGCTGCAGTATGACAGAGAGGCGCTGGCGGTTGTGTGGACAGTGGCGAAATGGAGGAAGTATCTCTGGAATCAGCAGTTGTCTGCGACTTGATCATGTGGCATTGCAGACACCGCTGACGTCACCGGGTGTCGCCCAAGCTGCCATGAGGATAACAAAGTGGTCAGACTGGCTCATGGAGTACTCGTTCACAGTTTAGCGTGTGAAGGGAGGTGTACGTCCTGCAGATGGGTTGTCACGACTGCCGGAATCGGCAGAAGTGGTGGAGGACAAATACAAATGTATCGCTACAGTAAGAGACCGTCCGGCAGCAATGGATGAAGAGTTGGTGGCGGCTATAAGTGAAGATCGTGTTGCGTGATCAGGTATCGCGTCCGTGGTCTCGTAGGCCGAGCGACTGCTCGCCTGACCTTCAGCTATTCTTCCACCTCAGGGATCAACTCACTGTGCAGAGGTATGGATGTGCGCGGCGATTGCCTAATCGTTCCAGAAAGTCTGCTTCGCTCAGACTGCCCAGCCTGGCACATCAGTGGCACCAGAGCATCGTCAGATGCGAGCAGCGCCTGCAGGAGCTATATTGGTGGTCTGGCATTGATCGAGATGGTGGAGGCAAGAGCTGTGAAGTCTGCGCCACTGTGTATGGATGAGACGGCGGTACTTCGACATACTCCAATGCATTCAGTGCCTTTACCAGCGGCAGCCTGGAACAAGATAGGGCTGGACTTTATTGGACCTATGGATGCAGCCCACGCTCAGCGATATGCCGTGGTCCTGGCATCCGACTTCTCCCAAGTAGGTAGACGCTGGATTTCGCTCGAGTCAAACTGTCACGCGTGTATTGAATTTATCGAGGTCTTGGCGTCACGCAAAGTATACCCCAGGGAATTGCTGTTCGACAACGGCACGTACAACATATACATTTTTTCTCAGAAATTACCTGCAGAGTGTGGGTGTAAGTCATATCCGGGCCCCACGCTACCAACAGGGAGCATCTGGGACAGTAGAACGGTGCAATCGCGCCGTGAAGGCGACGTTGCAGGCAGCTGACCAACGAGGGCTTGACCGCCGGGCGTGTCGGCAGCGGCTCCTGCAACAGAGCATGAACATTCAAAACGCCGACTGGTACTGGTACCAGCACTGGGACCAGCACGGATATGGCGCAGCTGCACCACAGGGAGGCAAATCTGCACAGGGTTGCACGGCATGGTGGCCAGTCTAGCTACTCCAAGAGAGACGTCCTCTCTGGCGCTGAGGCGACGCGCTGCGGACAGTCAAGGAAGCAGGAGTATACTGACACAATATGTCACAAACAGGTGCCCCACTTCCGTTTCTGAGAATGGATCCGATACAAACCGAAAAATAGTATTTCTTGAAATGCCATATGACTTAAAATAAAATAGACACAGCAAATTCTCCTTCTGGTGATACTTTGAAAAATCACACATCAGAAGTGACAGTTCTTTAAAATCGCGCCACCTAATAGTGGCAAGGGAGCTCCATCGGTGTTAAAATAATGGTTTTTCTTCCAGGTGTCAGATGTTGAAATGAGCACAATAGAATGTTGAAAATCTGCATGGAATTAATTTCAATGAGAAAATGTGTATGCCCTGGAAAGTATTATTTGAGCCAACAGAGTGCTGTGGCTACACCCATGTTTGTTTTGAGATACAAAACAAAAAAGCAAACATTTGCAAGGCATGTCATTTTAGTCTTGTGATTTGAGTCTTTAGTCATTTGAGTCTTATGACTAAAATGCAAGTTATGAACAAATGATTTAAACATGTATCCGATACATATACTTCCGATACTTCGTGTATACTATGCCATGACACAAAGTAGAGAGTAAAAACACAGCATAATTATTCATGCTTAGCATTACAATTGTCAAATTATCAGCTGCCAGTCAATAAAGAATGAGGGGTACTGAAGTTATTTACAAAAAACCAATGAAAATAACTACAAGTAAGTATTATTGATGTGAAAGGATACTTACCTGTGTCTAATGAAATCAGAGAATTATATATATACATACATACATACATACATACAGAATATAAGTATATATGTATATATATATATATATATATATATATATATATATATATATATATATATATATATATATATATATATATATATATATTAGCCTGGTCCAAACATACATGGTGATTTTAAAAGTTTCAAGGAAGTGCGCTTCACAAGTTTATTTTTATTCCACTATATGTGCCTGTATTGTGTGCCAAATTTTGGACGATGTCATGCATATTTAAAGGTCGCGCAAAATCTCATCTTTGGTTTCTCTCTTTTGCAGATGGCCTCCTCAGCACCGAGTACGCTAAGTGGACCAGAATGGTGGTTATTATGGAGTCCCCTTGAGTTTTTCTCAACTGCACGGCTTCCAACGCGAGGTGACGTACTTCGCATGTCACAATTCTTTCACCTGAAGCAGAAATTGCTTTTCCCGGAAAGCTTCAAGAAGACCCGTGAAGCCTGCTGTGCCATCTGGACGAGGGCAGGGATCCCTACCCTGCGGTTGGATTCCTGTGTGAGGAAGTTCATGGAGAGTTCATGCGGGAATACCTCAACCCGAAGTCTGCGGGTTCTTTGAATGTCGTTAACGATGCAGCAGAAGGAGCTGTTTCTCTCATCCACACCTTCAACACATCGCTGACCAAGGATGAAGAGCAGAAACAATACCTACTCTGCCTCGTGGCTAATCACCGGCGCCGCCTCCCTGCTCCGACCAAGGGGGGACTGATGAAAGAGGGTAGATGCTGAATTGTAGAGGGACAGGTTGAAGTCCCACCTCATTTAGTCATTCAAGTTGGCACGATGAAGCATTATTATTTATTAAGGTTATTTTGTTTTCATAGAAAATAGGAGCTATGCTATGCGAGAGAAGAACAAAAATTAGCATCCCTTCAGTTTCTCATCTGTCGGAAAAAAGACACCTTTTTACGCGACCCCTAAAATTAAACGATAATTCCTGAAAATTGGTCTATATGTTATTTATGAACAGTGTAACAAAATAAAACTTGTGGAGCTAACAATTTTTCAACTTTCCTTTTTTGGACCAGGCTAATATGTATATATGTATATATATATATATATATATATATATATATATATATATATATATATATATATATATATATATATATATATAATTCATATATATATTCATATATATATTCATATATATATTCATATATATATTCATATATATGTTCATATATATGTTCATATATATGTTCATATATATGTTCATATATATGTTCATATATATATTCATATATATATTCATATATATATTAATATATATATTCATATGTATATTCATATGTATATTCATATGTATATTCATATATATATTCATATATATATTCATATATATATATTCATATATATATTCATATATATATTCATATATATATTCATATATTCATATATATATTCATATATATATTCATATATATATTCATATATATATTCATATATATATTCATATATATATTCATATATATATTCATATATATATTCATATATATATTCATATATATTCATATATATATTCATATATATATTCATATATATATTCATATATATATTCATATATATATATATATATTCATATATATATATATTCATATATATATACATAATTTATCATCTGAGATACTTATAGTGACATGCTCTA